>CAUYLG010011619.1:0-127043 GCA_963573385.1 Cacajao melanocephalus | reverse complement strand
CATTTCACAGGTTTAAATAAAATATTGATTGGCTGCTTGTTTGTTATTTTCATCCTTTATTCCTTCCTGTCTCCATTGTTAAGCACAATTATTGGCATAAAAGAGGTTTTTAATACCCATTTTTAGACTGCATTCTAGCCTGGGCAATAGAACAAGTATCCCGTTCTCTCTCCCTCTTTCTCTTCTTCTTTCTCTCTTACAGTCTTTTTCTTTCTTTCTTTCACTCTTTCTTTTCTCTCTTTTTCTTTCTTTCTAAAAAAAAAAAATATAAAAATTAACCGGGAATGGTGGCATGCCCCAGTAATCCCAGCTACCCTGGACTGAGGCAGGAAAATCACTGGAACCTGGGAGGCAGAGGCTGCAGTGAGCCAAGATCATGCCACTGCATGCTAGCCTAGGCAACCATGCAAGACTGCGTCTCCAGAAAAAAAAGAAAAAAAAATGCATTTATATTTTAAAATTTTTTAAACTAAATATATATATATATATATATATACACACACACACACACACACACACACTAAAATTCAGGATAGAAAGAAAAAAGGTGTTAATTTCTTCTAATTATTTCAGCTGCTTAACAAAGCTGTCAGTTACTCGGGTATTGTGAAATGCTTGCTGCACCTCTAGGCATTTCTTACATATTGTAGACACCAAGAAGGGAGAAAGGCAAAGAGCCATCCCAGTGCATCTGTCATTTTTACATTTTTCTTTTTGAGCAAAGAAAATACGGCACATACACACCATGGAATACTACGCAGCCATAAAAAATGATGAGTTTGCATCCTTTGTAGGGATTTGGATGAATCTGGAGACCATCATTCTCAGCAAACTGACACAAGAACAGAAAACCAAACACCGCATGTTCTCACTTATAGAACACGTAGACTCAGAGAGAGGAAAATCACACACTGGGGTCAGTGGGGTGGGGCAGGGGAGGAACAGTGGTGGGTGGGGAGGGTGGGTGGGATAACGTGGGGAGAAATGCCAGATATAGATGAAAGGGGAATGGAGGCAGCAAACCACCTTGCTATGTATGTACCTATGCAACAACACTGCATGATCTGCACTTGTACCCCAGAACCTAAAGTACAATAAAATAAATAAATAAATAAATAAAATAAAGTACTTTTTTCCTCAGTAAAACAAAACAAAACAAAAAGTCTTTCTCTGGACCTTCATCAGCAGTGGTCACTTAATTCTCATCAGCCAGAATTATGCCATGTGACCACTTCTAGCATCATGGGAAGCTGAGGAATGATTATTAGCATTCTACTTATTCCACTTTGAATAGCAGAGGTTTTCAAACTCTAGTATGTTTCAGAATCACCTAGAGCACTTACTAAAACACTGCAGGACCCCACCTGCAGAGTTCTAATTTAGTAGATTTTAACAATTTTAACAAGTCTTCAGATAAAGCTGATGCTGTGGATCCTAGGGCTGCATTTTGATATTCTCTGCTTTATAGTAAAGAAAGAAAATGTGAGAGGATTTGGAAGTCGTTTTATGTTTGTTTGTTTGCTTCAGTGCAATTTTTTTAGTGCAGGTCTTTTACAATTGTTTGTATAAATGTATGGGGTACAAGAGCGATTTAGCTATGTGCTAAGATTCCATAGTGGTGAAATTAGGGCTTTTGAGCATCCATCATCCAAATGATATACATTTTACTCATAACATAATTTCTCATCATCCACCCCCCTCCAACTGCCTCACCCCTTCAAGTCTCCATTGTCTATCACTCCATACTCTATGTCCATGCATACACATTATTTAGCTCCCACTTAGGAGTGAGACCACATGATATTTGTCTTTCTGTGTCTGATTTGTTGGAAATAGTTTTTGACTCAGCTAATCTGTAGTGTCTGCTGCTAAAACCTACCCTTTATTTGTGAAATCAAAAAAGTACATTTACATGAAGACCTGAGGAATTACAAGGTGAAAAGTCAGAGGAAAGTGTTCTATGATGTACAAAAGCCTCATGGCAAGTGAGAGCTTAATATAGTGAGAGGATGCCTAAACACAGACTGTAAGGAAGAAAGAGGTAAGAGATGAACTCAGGATTAACAAGAAGGGAACTTGGGAGTTATATAAACTCCCACAGGACATAAAACTAGTAAAGGACAGAGTGAGGGTTCTAATACAGGTGGCCTGGCCCTGTAATTCACCGCCTCTCTGCTTAAGAACTGGAGTAAAAAAACTGTAGAAAAATTTTTAAAAAAAATTTTACTATCCAAGAAAATATTTATAAACTTATTATTATACAATTTCTAAGGAGTAAAACAAGGCCATTTGGAGGGATAATGTATATCAGTCAAATGGTTGATATCCCTATTCAAAACTATGCTTCTACAACCAATAAGAAAAATACAAACACTCAAAGAAACTATGGATATGTACAAGTGCTTCATAATGGAGATAAAATTAACTCAAGATGGGTTAAATACTTAAATGTCAGACCTGAAACCATAAAAAGCCTAGAAGAAAACCTAGGCAACACAATTCAGGGCATAGGCATGGGCAAAGACTTTATGATTAAAACACCAAAAGCAATGGCAACAAAATTGACAAATGGGATCTAATAAAACTAAAGAGCTTCTGCACTGCAAAAGAAACTATCATCAGAGTGAACAGGCAACCTACAGAATGAGAAAAAAAATTTGCAATGTATCCATCTGACAAAGAGCTAATATTCAGAATCTACAAAGAACTTAAACAAATTTACAAGAAAAAAACAAACTACCCCATTGAAAAGTAGGTGAAGGATATGAACAGACACGTCTCAAAAGAAGATGTTTATATGGCCATCAAACATATGAAAAAAAGCTCATCATCTCTGGTCATTAGAGAAATGCAAATCAAAACCACAATGAGATACTATCTCATGCCAGTTAGAATGGTGATCATTAAAAAGTTAAGAAACAACAGATGCTGGAAAGAATATAGAGAAATAGGAATGTTTTTGCACTGTTGGTGGGAGTGTAAATTAGTACACGCATTGTGGAAGATTGTGTGGTGATTTCTCAAGGATCTAGAACTAAAAATACCATTTGACTCAGCAATCCCATTACTGGGTATATACCCAAAGGGTTATAAATCATTTTACCATAAAGACACATGTACTCGTATGTTTATTGTGGCACTGTTCACAATAACGAAGACTTGGAAATAACCCAAATGCCCATCAGTGATAGACTGGGTAAAGAAAATATGGGCACATAGACACCATGGAATACTGCACAGCCATAAGAAAGGATGAGTTCATGTCATTTGCAGGGACATAGATGAAGGTGGAAATCATCATTCTCAGCAAACTAACACAAGAACAGAAAGCCAAACACCACATGTTCTCATTCATAAGTGGGAGATGAACAATGAGAAGATATGGAGACAGAGAGGGGAACATCACACATCGGGGCCTGTCAGGGGATTGGGGTTAGGGGAGGGATAGCATTAGGAGAAATACCTAATGTAGATGACAGATCGATGGGTGCAGCAAACCACTGTGGCACGTGTATACCTATGTAACAAACCTGCACTTTCTGCACTTGTACCCCAGAACTTAAATTATAATTAAAAAAAGAAAAGGCAGTATCTTTGACACTGTCTTTCTTATACAAAAATTCATAAATTTAAAAAAAAAGAATTGAGAAAAATGATAATAATATATGAACAATGATTATTTAGAAGATACAGCAGAAAAATATTTTAACAATAGCATGAAAATTACTAAAAAACTAGGAAAATGACTGTAGTAACTGAAGCTGCCTGATAATTATATGAAGCTGTAGTCTTACACTCTTTAGTTTTGCATATTTGAAACATTCCATAAAGATACTTTGTTAAATGACTAAATATGAGCATTAAAAATTGTGTGAGAACTATATTTTAAAAGTTTTAAAATATATTCAAGTATATAGAATACTTCAATATTTAAAAATACAAAACTCTTGTAGTTAGGAAAGTTATGGCTCATGCTTATAATCCCAGCACTTTGGGAGGCCAAGGCAGGCAGATCACCTGAGGACAGGAGTTTGAGACCAGCCTGGCCAACATGGTGACATCCTGTCTCTACTAAAAATACAAAAATTAGCCAGGTAGGCTGGTGAGTGCCTGTAATCTAAGCTATTTGGGAGGCTGTGGCAGGAGAATCACTTGAACCCGGGAGGCGGAGGCAGCAGTGAGCCAAGACCATGCCATTACACTTCTGCCTGGGCAGCAAGAGCAAAACTCTGTCTCAAAAAATAAAAATTAATTTGAAAACTCAATTGTATTCCAAACAAAATATCAAAAGGATTTTCACTGAAGCCTGATAGAAAGCAAACCATATTTTAAAAATAAGTAAATATACAAGAATACCCAGAAAATTGGGAATGAACGCAATGACAAGGTTAAACATGGTGCAACCATGTAATTTATTCCCAGGATACTTTATAGGAAAGGTAGATTAAAAGTAATTAACAATATTAGTTGATTCACAACAGGCATAAGCCAGGACTCTTTCAGTGAACTGGACAGTATGGTTACCCTAGTTATAGACCTACTAGATATTAACATGAAATTGAACATTAACAATAAGACAGACAAGTTAAAGGCAAATAACAGAGATCCAACAAAAAGAACTGAAAAATCAAAATGCACCTGAGAATTTAGTACATAATAAAGGTAACACCACAGCATAATGCAATTGATATTAAGTTTTTCAATGACATTTTGAGACACATGACCACTGTTCCTGTTTCCTTCTTGATCCCTTACAGTACCAGAGAGATCCTTTATAAATAAGTGAGTTCTGTCCATCTTCTGCACATATCCTCCAGTGGCTTCCCATTTTAATTCAATGAATGAATTAACAATAAATTCACAATTTCCCACCAAGTTATATGTAACTAGATACCTTCCCCTGCTAACTGATTGACCCACATCAGCTACCCCACCTCTCCTCTCTTTCCCGTTCAGCCGTAGCATAGACATAGCCATAGCTGTAGCCCTTTGCAATTATTTCAGTGAGACAGGCAACAATCATTTCACAACCTTTGTTCAGGCTGTTTCACCCAACGGGATGCTCTTCCTCCAGATAGTCGCATTCCTTCTATTTATTCAAGTCTTCACTTAAATATAACCTGTCAAAGAACCTTTCTCTCAGATCTTATATAAAACAGAAGACTCTCTTCATAATATCTTTTCATTGTACTGAATTTCCCATACCTTATTTTTCTTCATACTTGCTTAATGTACCAAATGTATTTATATTAATTCTTTCTCTCCTCCTTACTCATTATAATATAAAATCCATCGGTGTATAGTCAACATACTGCTGGGTCCTCAGCACTAAAAACAGGGCCTGGAACAGAGCCAGTATACAATAAGTATTTGTTTAATGATTGAATGAATAATTGAATAAATATAAAAAGAAGGCTAACAAGTCAATTTAAAAGAAACGGTATAATAGAAAAATATCCAAGATGCACAGATTGGCAAAGAAAAATACATACAAATAACTGATAACATTTGTAAAAAAGATTGAACCTAGCTCACAATCCAAGAATTATAAAAAATAAAGTGCTATCACCCCCAAATGGAAAATGTGGAGAAATGTTAAAATAGTGCAACTCAGTTTTGACAATGGGTAGAAAAGTAAGTACTCACTATCATACAGAATCGGTGGAGGTGATAATTTGTACAATCTCTTTGAAGGGAAATTCAGCAAAACTTACCAAAGTAAGATGTTCCTACCATTCTACTTCTAGCAATGATGCAGTAACTGGCACTGGACTGGCTTTCCCAGTGAAACAAATAGAAACCATACAAAATATATTAAACAAGCATTTTTAGATACTGGGCAGGAGATAATATAGGAGAGCGATCCTTGGTAAAAGGAAACAAAAGTGATCAGTTCAAACACCTGCTTTTTGGTCTGTAGGTACTTTTCTGGGTCTTAGTGCAGGAAGAACATGGTGATATTTTGAGTGGAAGAGAGATGTCAGTTTGGGGGAATACCCAAGACACCCAGCAGAAACCCTCAAAGTGCCATTTCTTAGTAGAAAGGCTGAACTATTCCTAGAAGATAAAAATGAGATGGGAAAGAAACCAGTGAAAGAAACAAGTTGATCTTATCTGCGTAAGTAACTTATCTGCTTGCCTGAACAAAGTATACCTTCTTTAGAGGAAGACACAAAAATCCAAATTCTCAATAATGTAACTTACAATCACCAGTATTCAATTAAAAAATTACTTAATGCCAAAAATCAGAAAAAAAATGTACCCTAAACCAGCAGAAAAATCAGTAATAGAACCAGACAGAAAAATAATACAGATGATGAAATTAGCAAAAATGATCTTTAAATAACTATTATATGTTCAAGAATTTAAAGAAAAATATAATGAGAATATAAACTATTGTTAAAAAATAAAATGATACATAACAAAATAAATATTTGAAATACAAAATGTATTAGATAGACTTAATCTCAGATTTGACACTGGAAGGAAAAAATATTAATAAACTTCAATAGAAACCATTAAAATTTATAGATGTGGAGGTACAGGGGATACTGTAAAAAAATGAAAAGAACCTCAGGAACATCTGAGGCAATATCAAATGGTCTTAAAATGGGCAATTAGACATCCCAGGCTGGTTGGCCATGAAAAATATTTGGAGAAATTATGACTAAAAACTTACCAAATTTGATGAAAAGTATAAACCATAGATCCAAGGAATACAAGGAATCCAAAGCAGGATAAAAGTGCATTCATGCATATGCACACACTTAAACAGATGCATATATACACATATACACAGACACATGTACATATATGCACCTACACATGCGTACAAATACACACATACATGTAGGCACATACACATGCACACATGTATACATACATGTGCATACAGACACATACAAACATATACCCACACACTCATATACACAATGCAGACATATATACTTATGCACAAATACACAGATCCACATACACACTCATATGCATACACACAACACTAAAGCACATAATAAAACTTCTGAAAACCAAAGAAGTTCAGTTCTGAAACAAATTTCAGAAATGCTTTTTTGAAAATTGACAAATTGATATGAAGTTCATGTCATATACATTGATACACAGAGTCAAAAATTCCACAATAGCCAAAACAATTTTGAAAAAAAAATAAAATTGGAAGACAGATTGTCTGGCTTCAGGGATTATTTTAAAACTACAATGAGACAGTATAGTGCTACTCTAAGAATACACATATAGATAAATGAAAGTGAACACAGTGCAGAAATAGACTCATACATATTTGGTCAATTAATTTTCAACAAAGGTGCCAAGGCAGTTCAATTGGAAAAAGATAGTCTTTTAAAAAAAATAGTGTTATATTCTAACTCTGGAATTAAGGAATTCTCTTAAAGAAATATTGTCAAATCTTTTAGCAACAAATTTGATATTATTACACGTTTTTACTCAATTTGTTAAATACTTTAAAATCAGATTTGTAATTATGGAATTATGTGATGTATCTTTAAGATATATTTAAAGATTAAATGCAATTCTTCTTGTTTTTTGAGACAGGGTCTTGCTCTGTTGCCCAGGCTGAAGTGCAGTGGCATGATCTTGGCTCACTGCAACCTTCACCTCCAAAGCTCAAGGAATCCTCCCACCTTGGCCTAAATGACATGCTTCTTAAGCTACAGAGAAAATAAGACAAATTTCAGTAATTTGGAGATAATTATCATGGATTTTCTCAGCAAACTTGCATTATTTATAAATAATAATCTGAAAAATTACACAATTTCTATCTGTTCAACAGTATGAAAAATAGAAATACACTTAGCATTCAATATAAATTTATACTGAGGCATCAGATTAGGCAATCAGTAGTTTTGAAATAGATTGGACTATGTTAGTCACTACTTGTGGAAGAGATCATCAAGCTAAGGAATAACAGCAGCCAAAGCATGAATTAATCAATTCATTTACAGAAGTTTTAGAATATAGTTAATTCTTCTAGGCTCACTTATTTGAGAAGAAACTAAATGAATCATGGCAGCATTTAGTTGACCAGCAGCAGTTTTTTGACAAGCTACATAACCACTTTATGGTCTTCTCATCTGAAAAATGGAAATTATTATAATGCCTATTTAGACATTTGTTTGAAGATTAAATAATTTAATACATGTTAAGCACCTTGTTAGTCACATGATAAATACTGAACAAATGTAATCCCTAATTATAAAATATTATAAATCACTTTAAATGACAGAGTTATAAGGAAGCATTAAGGACAACTGTCATTGACTCTTGCCACAACTCTCTGAGCAGTTTTAACTAGAATGCTGATTTGATCCAAATTACTTTGGCCACATAGAGCCATCAGCTCATCTAGAAACGGCACAAGCCAAGAATTCTATAAATACCTCTGAGGAGTGTACTCTCTTTCTTGTTCTAAAACTTTGCAGGTTTTGCTCACATGACTAAAAACACATGCTCTGGTGATTCCTTTTTTTTTTTTTCCTTGACAGCCACTTAATTTTCTGTAAGAATGTTTTATCGTGTGTGTACTCTAAACTTACTCTCTCCAAATTTCATGTTTTTCAATCCTATGTGACATAATTCATTCACAACACTCTCTTCCTAAGAGAAAATAAACACAGGCACAAAATTTATAATAAACAAGTTTAATGAGTGTTTTTTTGTGTGTGGCGGGGCCTACTATAGAGGAAATTTCCATTAAGCATAGAGCCTCTCATTCCTAACGCTTCTTGAACATCATTAAATGCAGAGGCATAGAGTACCTGAATTCCACTATTCCATAAGGAGCAGTAAAAGATAACATTTCAGCAGATAGACATGGGAGTATTTTTTTTCAGCTCTTCGATGTGAGTTCTGCTGTTGTTATTCAGTTTAAATTCATTTTAACATTATAATCTTTGTTAGGAGGTAAATTTAGACTCATTTTGGATCAACAAAACACTACCAGCAAATTTCTTTCAAGAATAATTTAAAATATATATTCAGTGAGAATTATAGAAGAACCAGCAGAAAGGGAGGATAAATAACAAAAGAAAATCAAAGTTTGGCTGTCTCCATCACTTATTATGAAATGTAAGAAAAGTATCTTAAACGCCTCTAGTTTTATAATAGGCATATCTCATTTTATTATGCATCACTTGATTGCTTTCTACAGATATTGTGGGGTTATTTTACAAATTAAAGTCTTGTGGCAATCTTGCATCGGGCAAATCTATCAGAGCAATTTTGTCAACAGCTGATTCGCACTTGGTGTATCTATGTCCCATTCTGGTAATTCTCACAATATTTCAAAATTTTCCATGATTATTCTATCTGTTGTGGTGATCTGCGATTAACAATATTTGAATTTTCTATTGTAATTGTTTTGGGATACAATGAACTGCACCCATATAAAATGGCAAACTTAAGTAATAAATGTATATATTCTGACTTCTCCACTGAGCAGTCATTTCCCTTTCTCCCTTTAGTCAGCCTTTCCTATTCCCTGAGACAACACTGAAGTTAGGCCAGTTAATAACCCTACAGTGTCCTCTAAACGTCTAAATGAAAGAAAAAGATGCATGTCTCTCACTTTAAATCAAAAGCTAGAAATGATTAAGCTTACTGAGAAAGGCATGTCAAAAGCCAAGAGGGACCAAAAGCTAATCCTCTTGCTCCAAATAGTTTGCCAAGGTGCGAATGCAAAGGAAAAGATCTTGAAGAAAATAAAAAGTGGTACTCCAGTGAAAAAATGAATGGTAAGAAAGCAAAACAGCTTTATTGCTGCTGTAGAGAAAGTTTGAGTGTTCTGGATAGAAGATCAAATGAGCCACAATGTTCTCCTAAGCCAAAGCCTAATCCAGAGGAAGGCCCTAAGTCTCTTTAAGTCTATAAAGGCTAACAGAGGCAAGGGAAATGCAGAAGAAAATCTGAAAGTCAAGAGTGGTCCATGAGGCTTAAGAAAAGAAGTTGTCTTTATAACATAAAAGTCTAAGATGAGGCTGCATGTACTAAAGTAGAAGCTGCAGCAAGTTATCTAGAAGACAAAAGAAAGAAATAAAAGACATTTAAATAGGAAGAGAGGGAGTCAAACTAAACCTGTTTGCAGATTATATGATTCTATACCTGGAATACCCCATAGTTTCTGCCCAAAAGCTCCTTGATCTGATACACAACTTCAGCAAAGTTTGTTTACAATATCAATGGACAAAAATCAGTGTCATTTCTATACACCAACAAAATTCAAGCTGGAAGCCAAATCAAGAACCCAATCCCATTCACAATAGCCACAACAAGAAAAATATACCTAGGAAAACAGCTAACTAAGAAGGTGAAAGACCTCTACAATGAGACTTACAAAACACTACTCAAAGAAATCAGAGCTGACACAAACAAATGGAAAAATATTCCCTGCTTATAAATTGGAAGAATCAATTTTTTCAAAATAGCAGTCTACTCAGAGCAATTTACAGATTCAATGCTATTCCTATCCAGTTACCAATGACATTCTTCATAGAAATAGAAAAAAAAACTATTTTAAAATTCATATGGAACCAAAAAAGAGCTCAAATAGCCAAGGCAATCCTAAACAAAAGGAGCAAAGCTGGAGGCATCACATTACCTAACTTCAAACTATAAAACATGGCTACAGTAACCAAAACAGCATGGTACTGGTACAAAAACAGACACATAGACCAATGGAACATAAGAGAGAGCCCAGAAATAATGCTGCACACCTGTAACTATCTGATATTTGACAAAAGCCACAAAAACAAGCAATGGGGAAAGGATTCCCCATTCCACCAATAAATGGTGCTAGGATAAGTAGCTAGCCATATGCACAAGATAGAAACTGGACCACTTTCTTATATCATATCAAAAATTAACTCAAGACGAAATAGAAACTTAAATATAAAATCAAAAACTATAACAACCCTGGAATATAACCTAGGAAATGTCATTCTGGACATAGGACCCCACAAAGACTTCATGACAAAGACTCCAAAAGTAATTGCAACAAATACAAAAATTGACAAATTGGACCTAATTAACTAAAGAGCTTCTGCACGGAAAAGTAAAGTATCAAAAGAATAAACAGACAACCTACAGAATGGGAGAAAATATTTGCAAATGTGTATCTGACAAACATCTAATATCCAGAATCTATAAAATCTTAAACAATGCAACGAGCAAAAACAAACAATTCCATTAAAAAGTGGACAAAGGACATAAAAAGACACTTTTCAAAAGGAGAAATTCATGTGGCCAACAAGCATAAGAAAAAATGCTCAACATCACTAATCATGAGAAATGCAATTCAAAACCACAATGAGATATCATCTTGCACCAGTCATAACGGCTGTTATTAGAAAGTCAAAAAAAAAATAACAGATGCTAGCAAGGTTATGAAGAAAAAGGAACACTTATGTACGGCTAGTGGGAATGTAAACTGGCTCAGCAGTTTGGCAATTTCTCAAAGAACTTAAAATAGAATTACCATTTGACTCAGCAATCCCATCATTGGGTATATACCAGAAGAAATATAAATCATTCTACCATAAAGACACATGCACGTATATGTTCATTGCAGCACTAACCACAGTAGCAAAGACATGAAATCAACCTAAATGGCCATCAATCATAGACTGGATAAAGAAAATGTGTTACATATACACCATGGAATACTATGCAGCCATGAAAAGAATAGGATCATTTCCTTTGCAGCATCATGGATGAAGCTGAAGGGCATTATTTTAAGCAAACCAATAAAGGAACAGAAAACCAAATTCCACATATTCTCACTTGTATGTAGAAGTTAAACACTGAGTACATATGGACACAAAGAAGGGAACCACAGACATTGGGGGCTACTTGAAGGTGGAGGGTAGGTGGAGGGTAAGGATCAAAAAACTACCTATAGGGTATTATGCTTATTACGAGAGTAACAAAATATTATGTACACCAAACCCCACAGCATGCAATTTACCTATATAGCAAACCTGCACATGTACCCCTGAATTTGAAAGGTTTTTTTTTAAGTTGTATAGATCTAGCTAAGTTAATTGATGAAGGTTACTACACTAAACAACAGATTTTCAATGTAGAAGAAATAGCCTTCTAGCAGAAGAGGATGCCATCCAGGATTTTCATGGCTAGGAGTCAATGCCTGGCTCCAGTGCTCCAAAGGACAAAGGACAATCTGACCCTCTTATCAGGGGCTAATGTAGCTGGTGATTTTAATTTAAAGCCAATGTTTATATACCATTCCAAAAATCCTAGGGCTTTTATGAATTGCTAAATCTATTCTGCCTGAGGGCTGTAAATGAAACAACAAAGCCTGGATGACAGATGGTCTGTTTACAGCATGGTTTACTGAATATACTAAGCCCTCTGTTGAAACCTACTGCTCAGGAACAAAATATTCCTTGCAAATGATTACTGCTAATTGGCAATGCATTTGGTCACCCAAGAGCTCTAATGGAGATTTACAAGGAGATTAATATGTGTGTATGTGTGTGTGCGTGTGTGTGTGTGTGTGTGTCTTTTATTTGTTTTGTTTTGTCTTGCCTGATAATACAACATCCATTCTGAAGGCCATGGATCAAGAAGTAATTCCAATTTTCAGGTATTATTTAAGAAATACATTTTGTGAATCTATAGGTGCCATAGAGCATGGTTTCTCTGACGGATCTGAACAAAGTTGCTGTTAGCTGGTTGTTATGTTGACTTGATGGTGTAGTTGCTTCATAGTGTCTGTGGGCTATGTGCTGAAGTGTGTTTTTGTGGCAGTAGGTGTTCTTTTGATTCTTATAGGGAGCCAGAGTAGCCCATCCCCTCTGGGGGATCAGCAGCAAGGCTGCTGTGAACCTTGGTTGAACTTCAAAGAAGTGAAAACATAATAGGAGGATGTGTATGTCTCAGAGTAGAACAGATGGGCTTAGAGAAAGCTAACCAGCTTTCACTGACCTTGCTGCAAGATAGTTTTTAGCTGAAGGATGTTAATTGAAGTATGAGAATAATAACCACAGGCTGTTCTAAGTAACTGCACACTCCCTCTGCTATGTGCTTTGTGAACATATAAAATAAAGTATACTGAGACAGGTCGGGGCCGAAGAGACTGACATCCTCACCTCTTGGACCAACTGGCCCAGGTTTCTGTATGTCTGTGTCTGTGTCTTTTCTTATCCCCCACCATTCCCTCTTAGGTCCTTCAACCCTTGTGCAGCGCAGGATGCAGCACACGCCAGAGATTCCATGTTTGGCACTCCCTTAAGGACCTCTTGTAAGGCTGGTCTAGTGGTAACAAATTTTATCCATGTTTGCTTGCCTGAGAAAGATTTTATCTATCCTTCACTTGTGAAGCTTATTTTGGTGGAAGGTAAAATTCTTCACTGAAATGTGTGTGTGTGTGTGTGTGTGTGTGTGTGTGTGTTTGTGTGTGCGTGCGCGCGCATGCATGTATTGATGCTAAAAATAGGTTCCTAATCTCTTTTGGCCTATGAGGTTTCTACTGCAAGGTTCACTGTTACTCTGATGGGGTTCCCTTTATATGTGACTTGAACCTTCTCTCTGTCTTTAAGATTTTTTTTTCCTTTGATGTTGGTGAATCTAGTGACCATGTGCTTTGAGAATGGTTGTCTTATATAGTATGTAGCTGGGGTTCTCAGTATTTCTTGAATTTGCATGTCAACCTCTCTAGCAAGATTAGGAAAATTTTTGTGAACTATATCCTCAAATATACATTTTCCAAGCTTCTTACTCTTTTTCCTTTTTTCAGGGATGCCAATAAGCTATAGATTTTATTTCTTTACCTAATCTCATATTTCTCAGAGGTTTTGTTCACTTTTAAAAATTCTGTTTTTCTTTTTTATCTGATTGAATTAATTTGAGGAACTGGTCTTTGAACTCTAATTTTTTTTTTTTTTTCTCAGTTTGGTCCATGCTGCTGTTAACACTTCTGATTGTATTAGGACATTCTTTTAGCGATATTTTTCAGTTCCAGAAATTCACTTTGGTTTTGTTTTTGTTTGTTTTGTTTTTTTGAGATGGAGTTTCACTCTTGTTGCCCAGGGTGGAGTGCAGTGGCACGATCTTGGCTCACCACAACCTCCACCATCCAGATTCAAGTGATTGTCCTGCCTCAGCCTCCCAAGTAGCTAGGATTACAGGCATGCACCACCACAACTGACAAATTTTATATTTTTAGTAGAGATGGGGTTTCTCCATGTTGGTCAGGCTGGTCTCAAACTCCCGACCTCAGGTGATCTGCCTGCCTCATCCTCCCAAAGTTCTGGGATTACAGGCAGGAGCCACCGCACCTAGGCTTGGTTCTTTCTTAAAATGGCTATTTCATCTTTCAGATCTTGGATCATTTTATTGAATTTCTTGTATTCCCTGGATTGAGTTTCAACTTTCTCCTGAATCCTGATGAGTTTCTTTGCCATCCAGGTTCTATGTCTGTCATTTCAGTCTAGTTAAGGACCATTGCTGGGGAGCTAGTGGGCTCATTTGAAGGTAAGGGAACAGTCTGGCCTTTTTAATTATCAGAGTTCTTGTCCTGATTCTCTCATTTAGGAAGTCTGGTGTTTAAGTTGAGTGTAGTCAGTTGGCTTCATTTCTCAATGCTTTCACAGGGCCAAGGCTCTGTTCTGGAGTTTTATTTGTTGCTGGATTTTTGCCTTTGCTTTCACAGGGGTGAATGTTAGCAGAATTTTTTGGTGTTACAGTTTGGTCTGAGATCCAGTAGAAGGCGGGGAAGAGTAACAGCTGTAAGAAAAGCTCTTAGTCATGTAGGTCTTGTATTTTCTTGCATTTGCAGGCATGATTCTTAGGGGGAAGAAATGACTTTCTTACCACGTCTACTTCTGGGCTTTGGGGAATCCCCCCATCACTGATGTCACACATGCATTTCTCTTGTTAGGTGTTCCAGGCCACAAGGACTCCCTCAAGCAGAAGCTATGGCAGAGATATAGGCCACATCCTTTTCGAACTGGCCCTGCAGAGGGAGGTATGCCCCATTCCCACACAGGTACACAAACCTGTGAGTCTCATCTTTCTCAGTGTTCTGAGGGTGGGGGCTCCTCCCCAAATTTAGTGCCAACCACAGATCTAGGCTCAGCACTCTCAAGCTGTGCACCACATCCCTTGGTCACTGGGACTGGCCTGCATTTTGAGTTGGGCTCCAGCTGCACTGAAGTGCTCCCAAGATGCTGGGAAAGTATTCAGGTGGAGAAAAGCACCGAGGCTGGGCAGCAGAGGCTGTGCTATGCACGTTCTACTGCAGGACAGCCAGGAAGGGGCCCTGAGACGGTTGGGTGGGCCCTCCAGAATAGACATGCCCCAGTCCTGCAGAGAAGCTGGCCCTGCCTTCTCCTGGCCTAACAGTCAGCTGGGGCTAATGCTTCTCATAGGGAGATGGAGAACCCTGGGTGATGGGCACCTCTAATCACACTTTACTCGAGCTTCTCTGAGCACAAAAGCCCATGGGCTCCATAGCAACTGAAACCTTGTCTCTCCCTACTCTCTGGGAAGACCCCTCTACCTGCTCAAATGTCCATAGGAGATGCAAGGTTCCCTCTACATAGTATCTTAGAGATCCATGGCAAGAGCAGGCTGTGCCTCAGTCATTCACTCGCCTTTTTTCCTGGAGTTATTTGGGGCTGGGAGGTAGCCCTAGCATTTGGGCACCCTGTACAAGATTCCCAGATTCCTCCCTCTTTAACTTGGGAGTCTATGTTACCTCTCCATCCACTCTCAGTATTTTCTGTCAGAAGGTCTGATCAAATTATGTCTTTTAACTCCATATTTGGTCTCTCTCAGTGGGAGCGGTGCTTCCTGGCTACATCTAGTTGGCCACCTTGTTCTCCCTCCCTTATGCATTCTTGCTGATGAAGAATTAACTTCCCCTCATGCTTTGCCATACTGTAGGATTGAGGACTCTTTAGACCACAAAGGACAACAGCTTGGCTTAAATTTATGAAGCAAAACACAGACGTGTGTACACACACACACACAAATGTTTTTGTCTACTTAACTTGAAAGTCAAAATGTAGCACAACGATATTCATGAGTTTAAATGCACGCAAATACTTCAACCAACCCCTATTAACTACAAGAAGACTCATATAGTAAAAAAAAGTAGCTTTCAGGAAACACTGATACATATCATTGGTGAAAACAAATATGGCTCCTTAAATTTCCATCCTCCACATCTCCCGTAATAATATAATTTCTAACTAGGCATGTGGTTATTCATGTAAGGGCTACTTTCCCAGGCTTCCCTTGCAGCTAAGAGTAGCTGTGTAAGTAAACAATAGCCAATATGATCTGAGCAGTAGTAATATGTACATGTTCTATTTATAGCTTTGAAGGGATGGGATATATCCTCCCTTTGTTCTCTTCCTTCTTCCTAGCTGTCATGCAGACATATGAAAGAAGCTGGAGCAATTATCTTAGACCATGAGACAGAAGCACTGTGTTTAACATTTCAGGGTAACAAGATTAAAAGAGCTTGAGCTTTTAATGACTTGGTTGAGGAGAGCTACCATGCAGCTCAGACTTTTACATGACACATTAATGAGCTTTTATCTTATTTAAGCTAATACTGACTTAAGGTCTTTGTCACATCAGCTGAATTATAGTCTTACAAATGCAATACCCTTTAAACATTATTATCCAAAAGGGCAAGAATCTTCTGCTACTTCCAACATAAAGATTCCTAGAGAACACCGATGGCCTGCCTTTGGTCACTTGCTTACCTTTGAATCAATCAATAATAGCAAGGGAGTTTAAAAAATTTATTGTCTAGATCACACACTCATTCCTGTCACCAAATGAGTGCAATATTATGATTGGTAGTCCCAACAGAGTCATATTAAATGGGAGAGCTGCCATTTCTAAAAAGAAATATGGTGCTAAATAGTGATAAATGAGAGATGTTTCCCTGGAGATTAGAAAACATAAGTGAGAAATTTTAATAGTAAAGTATATTTTTATATATTTGAAAAGACACGAGGATAAACAACAATAAATAAACAAAGCTTCTCTAATTAGCAGTGTCTGTCTCTCAACCAGCATTACCAAGATCAAGAATAAAACAAGTCTTAAAACATAGAACATCTCAAAATAATAACTGATGCTTTCCCTCTGAAATTGTCTTTCTCATTATCCTAGAGATTTGTTAAGAGTAAGGCAAGCTTTCTAATCAGTGGTTTATCAATCTGCTCTTTGACTTTGATTCTGTTTCAAACAGCTGGTCCTGTTTTAGCAGGAGATTTTAAAGATCATAGACTTTGAATTGGAGTTGAAGACTCTAAATCCTCTCTGCTCCATTACTAAAGTTTATACTCTTGATAATTACAAGTTTAAATACCTTGTGCACAGAAAAAGGGATATATGCCTAGCACACATAAAAGTACCTAAGACTCCCTGTGACTTCTGTGTGCCCTTTCACACTTGTTGTTTGTGGAACTCCAGTTTTACATCTTACTTCTTTCTTTTTTTTTTTTTCCCAAAGACTAATCTCTGCTTGATATACCATTATCTGTTCCCTTTCCCTTAATATCTGGATTTATAAAGCCATCTCCCTCAGATATTTTTAAGGATGGCTTTATTTTCCTCTTGAGTGCTGGGTTCATGATCTATATAAGTTAACATACTTTGAAGTTCACATTAGCTCCCAGAACTCTGTAAAAGTAAACTGCTCATGTAAGAGCCTCTTCATATCAAGCCATTTATTACTATGTCTTGGTTATATCCCATTTTACACCAGCATATTAAAGAATGAAAAGGGAGATAAATGTTGAATCAAAGCCATAATTCCAAAGTTATTTAGTTTTTGATTTACTCATCCAATCATGCCTCCCAGCCCCAAACAGTTAGAAATGTTATTTGTCAGAGACATAAATATCTAAGATGCTATTCAATCCTTCAGTTAAACTTCTCAAGAGTCCTCTAAAGAACAGAAAATGACTGATTTTGCCAAAAATAAATGAAGTTGAATGGGGAAAAAACTGACATTGGTTCTAAACCAATTTTAAAACCACATTCTCTGCCTGGGTTCTGTGCTTGTAAAATATTCTCCAAATTCTATTTATCAGGTATTTTTTTTAGACATAGTTACCAGACAGCTGATATCAGATAAAATGTTTATTTTTATTTTTTTCTTCACCTTAAGGACTTTCCCACGAAAGGCTAAATTTATTTCCACAAATATGTAAAGGCAACATCATCCCCTAGAGATTTCTACCTTCCCTTGAGATCAGAAGCTGGATATCTCTTAATTTTGATATGCTATCCTTTAGCAACTAAGACAAGCAATCAATTTTGATTGTAAAAAGGATCCATGGAGAGGAGGGGCAGAGCAAGATGACCAAATGGAAGGCTTCACCAATTATCCCCTGCAGGAATGCCAGATTTAACAACTATCTACACATAAAAAAGCACACTCATAAGAACCAAAAATCAGGTGCACATTCACAGTACCCATTTTTAAGGTCATATCACTGAAAGGGGCACAGAAGAGGGCGGGAAAGACAGTCTTGAATTGCAAATGCCACCCCTCCACCATCCTCTGGCAGCAGTCACATGGCACAGAGGAAGAATCTGTGGGTTGGGAGAGGGAGATATAGAGTAAAAGAACGGTTACCCGAGGCTGGGAAGGATAGTAGGGGGTCAGGGGAAATTGGTGTTAATGGGTGTAAAAAAGAGAATGAATAAAACCTAGTATTTGCTAGCACAACTGGGTGACTACACTCAAACATAATCTAACTATACATTTAAAAATAACTAAAAGAGTATAATTGAATTGTTTGCAACACAAAAGATAAATGTTCGAGGTAATGGATAACCCATTTATCCTGTTGTGATTATTACACATTACATAGGTATATCAAAATATCTCATATAACTCATAAATATATGCACCTACTATGTTCTCACAAAAATTAGAAATTAAGAATTAAAAAAGAATCCATGATAATTCCATTTGAATTATGGCATAACAATTATAATTTTTTAAGTATGGCAGAATAGCTATTTCAAATGTGTTAATAAGAAATCTTCATTTAATTCCTGAAATGTAACAGTCTCTTATAGTAAAGACAAAGGAGTTTTTTAAGACGCTTACCCAAAACTCATTGCTACAAAGGAGAGAATGTGAGCGAAGATCAAAGTACTGACTTCTAAATTCAGATTGATATTTAGTTTTCTATAAACATAGGGCTAACTCAAATGAGAATTATCACTGTTAATCTTTTAATCTCTCATCATTTAAACACTTCTAAGTGTGCTTTGTCTGACAAGATTTTATGTTGACTTTATTTCTAAAAGTGGAAGTTAGAATAAAAGCCTCTTGTTTTCTTTAGTTTTTTTACTCTTCCATTATTTGTTTACTTGACAGAAATAAAATTTTAGTTGTCTGTATACTCAAAGATAAGCTCAGTATAGAGCAACATATAGAAATTTGATAATAGCTGGATGTCCAATCTATTCACAACTGTAGTATAAAAATGAGAAGGAATCATAACCCAGAAAAAAATTTGTAAGCACTTAATGTTCACTATAATGATTAAAGTTTGCATAATTAAAAGGGGGAGATTTATTGTATCTGTTAAGATAAATAAGAAACTTAGCTTAATTTGTGCATTCAACTATACACAAGGCATCAATGGCTAGAAAAATCAAGACTCTCGGATATTATTTTTTCACACTCTCCATCCCACCGACTTGGGTTGCCCTTCCACCCCGGGAAAATGAAAAATCTAATAGACATAAAATAAGAAATAAATAGTGGGTTCCTGTGCACCAATGAAGACAGAAAATTTATAGTATCATAAATAGAAATTTGTGTTAGTTCTGAGGTAAGATGGGGAAAAACAAAATTTTTTAAAGACCAGGAAGTAAAAGGTTTGCAATTTTTCTATCAGTGTGAGAAATGAAAATTTGTAGAAAAAGCTGTAAGAGTTAACATTTTGAAAGAAAATTGAATTCAGGAGCTAGAGCATCAGACAGCCCACACAGAAGTAACAGCCTTCTTCAAGGTAGAGCTTTGTACACACTCTGTCTTTAGCTCTGAGTTTAGGTATTCCTTGTTACAGACAGTAGGTAAACTATATTGTTGCTATATGCATGGAATAAAAGCCTACTCATTCACTGTGGCTTATCAAAATAGGATTAGGAAATGTTCTACTTAACAACGCATGTGATCCAAAACAGACCCCTTTTACATACTTCAGTATCTATCATAAAGAGCTAGACTTCACTCTCCTACCCTAGACTTAAGATTAGCTTGAGAGTTTAAAGCAAGGTTCAAAAGACCAGGGTATAAGGATACTCATCAAACTGAAATGTGTCCCATTATATTCTATGCTTAATAATCATGGCTATCAGATATTTCATCACTATGACATGCTTGATAAAAAATTTTGCTGGCTGATACTGTGCATGTTTCAGAGAGCTGATAAATTTTCTAAACCTATTTATAAGGTTGACACAAGGACCCCTGGACTTTCACATTATAAATGGCTCTCTAAATAATTATGTTTCACAAGAAATTGTAAAAGCCTACCCTATCATCATGAGAGATAAATCATTTGGAATTTTTGAAATATTAACAGGCTCTAGAAACTGTTAAGCTTAAATCACCAACTGGTAGTAAATAAAAGTCTGAGCTTTCCTCTAAATCCTCAATATTTGAGGTTCATAAAATCCAGTTGTATGCAATTAATATTTTCAACTTGTAGACATAAAACTTGCTTCAAGTTTATAGAAAATAAGAAGTATTTGTTGATGCTATGTGTTACTACCTAGATTCTCCTCTTAGGACCTAGCCCTAGGACCTGGGAGTATTGGTTATTAAAGGCTCACAGCTGAATCCTTTCTCAGGAACTACCTTCAGAGGTCAAACGAAGCTGCACCAACCAATGTTACAACCTTTCTCAGAGGAGTCGCCCATCCAATAAAGTAACGTATCCCAGCTTTAGAGCTCCCAAGGCAGTAGCTAAGGCCCCTATTGTAACTACACTGAAATTTAACTTCTCCCTATGCCCAACCATGCTTTTTTTTTTTTAACTTCCTCATTGGTGTTGATTACAGTAGCATTATTGAACAAAATTTCTGCATACAAATTTCTGTTTCAAAAAGGGGCCATCCTAAATAAACTATATCTTTGAATATATTCAAAAATAAAGCTGAAAGTTTGTGACCACACATTGTCTGATACTAGCTCTGTCTGTTCCCTTAACTAAGCCTGTGAGAAGAAAACTTTAACAAAAATAAATAAAATGTATTGTTTACTATGTGCTAGACACTCTTTTGAAATTTAACATAATCTTTAAATCTCACAACACTATCAGATAGATGAGATTATTATCTCCATTTTGTTTATGAAAGAAATTGAGATACAGAGATACTAAGTGACTTGTTTACTACCACATAACTCATAAATGATGGTACTTATTTAATGGTAAAGAAAATAATATAATTGATCTGCTTTCTATTTCCTTAGACTTTATCTTTATTTAAAAGAGGATAATTGAATATTAGGCCAAATTATAAAATTACCTGTTAAATTACATAGAGCAGGTGCTCAATGAATGCTTACATGAATAAATGAATGAATACATAGATGACAAAATGTCCTCAGTTACCACTTCGATTCAACATCACACTACAAAGTCCTAAATAATGGAATAAGACAAAAATGAAAAAAAAAGAAAGAAAGAAAATGAAGGGTATATATATAATAGAAAGGAAGAAATTAAATTACTTATTTATAGATGACATGATTGTCTATGTAGAAAATTCCAAAAAATAGATCAAACAACATCTTATAATAAGAGAGTACAGCAAGGTATTAAATTCATGGTTAATATACAAATTTCAAATGGTTTTCTATATATGTCCACTAAAAATAATTAAGATTTTGAATTTTAAAGAATGTTATTTACAAAGCACCCCCAAAATTGAAACACTTAGGCATATGCCTAACAAAATATATATAGGATCTACATATAGAAGATGACAAAAATCTGATCAAAGATATCAAAGAAATTTTAAGTAAATGAAGAGAGATTCTGTGTTTATGAATTGGAAGACTCAATAATGTTATGGATTCTTCTGGATTTGGTTTATAAATTCAAAATAATTCCAATTAAAATTTCAGCAAACTGTTTTATGCGTACTGACAAACTGATTGTAAAAAGACCCACAATATTCAACACAACATTGAAAAAAAACAAAATTAGAATACTGACACTACATGACTTTAAAACTTAATATAAAGCTAAACTAACCAAGAGATCATTGTATTAGCAAAAGAGTAGATGCATAGATCAATAGAACAGACTAGAGAGCAAAAAAAATAGACCATTACAAATATAGTCAACTGCTCTTTGACAAAAAAAAGCAAAGGCAATCTAATGGGCAAAGTATAATCTTTTCATTTTTTAAAATTAATTTTAATTTTCATTTTAAGTTCGAAGATACATGTGGGGGATGTTCAGGTTTGTTAGATAGGTAAACGTGTACCTTGGTGGTTGGTCTGCGGCACCTATCAACCCATCACCTAGGTATTAAGCCCAGCATGCATTAGCTATGTTTCCTAATGCTCTCCCTACCCTGACACCACACTCCCCAACAGGCCCTAGTGTTGTTCCCCTCCCTTTGTTCATATGTTTTAATCATTCAGCTCCCACTTATAAGTGGGAACATGCAGTATTTGGTTTTCCATTCCTGCATTAGTTTGCTGAGGATAATAACCAGGCAGCATTATGATGACAGAATCAAATTTACACATAACGATATTAACCTTAAATGTAAATAGGCTAGATTATCCCATTTAAAGACACAAAATGGCAAACTGGAAAAGAGCCAAGATCCATCAGTTTGCTGTATTCAAGAGACCAACCAAACATGCAAAGACACACATAGATTTAAAATAAAGGGATGGTGGAAAATTTGCCAAGCAAATTGAAAGTGAAAAAAGAGGGGTTGCAATCCTAGTTTCTGACAAAAGAGACTTTAAACCAACAAACATCAAAAAAGACAAAGAAGAGCATTACAAAATGGTAAAGGGGTCAATGCAACAAGAAGAGCTAACTATCCTAAATATATATGCACCCAATACAGGAGCACCCAGATTCATAAAACAAGTTCTTAGAAACCTACAAAAAGACTTAGACTCTCACACAATAATAGTGGGAGACTTTAAAACACTACTGTCAATATTAGACAGATCATCAAGACAGAAAATTAACAAAGAGATTCAGGACTTGAACTTCTCTCTGGATCAAGTAGACCTGTTAGATATATACAGGAATCTCCACCCCAAAACAACAGAATATACATTCTTCTCAGTGCCACATGGCACTTATTCTAAAATTGATCACATAATTGGAAGTAAATCACTCCTCAGCAAATGCAAAATAACTGCATTAATAACAAACAGTCTCTCAGACCACAGCACAACCAAATTAGAACCTAAGATAAAGAAACTCACTCAAAACCACACAACTACATGGAAATTGAACAAGCTGCCCCTGAATGACTTCTGGGTAAATAATGAAATTAAGGCAGAAATAATCTAGAACTTCTTTGAAATCAATGAGAACAAAGAGACAATGCACCAGAATCTCTGGGATGCAGCTAAAGCAGTGTTAAGAAAGAAATTTATAGCATGAAATGCTCAAATTTAAAAATCTAAAAAGATCTCAAATTGACACCCTAACATCACAACTAAAAGAACTAGAGAACCAAGAGAAAACAAACCCCAAAGCTAGCAGAAGACAAGAAGTAACCAAGATCAGAGTGGAAGTGAAGAAAATGGAGACACAAAAAACACTTCAAAAAATTAATGAATGCAGGAGCTGTTTTTCTGGAAAAATTAATAAAATAGATGAACTGCTAGCCAGGCTAATAAAAAAGAAAAGAAAGAAGAATCAAATAGACATAATAAAAAACGATAAAGGGCATGTTACTACTGACCCCATGGAAATACAAAAAACCATCAGAGAATACTACAAACACCTCTATGCAAATAAACTAGAAAATCTAGAAGCAGTTGATAAATTCCTGGACACATACACCCTCCCAAGGCTGAACTAGGAAGAAGTTCTATCCCTGAATAGACTAATAACAACTTCTCCGAAATTGAGGCAACAATAAGTAGCCTACCAACCAAAAAAGCCCAGGACTAGATGGATTTACAGCTGAATTCTACCGTAAATACAAAGAGGAGCTGATACCCTTTCTTCTGAAACTGTACCCAACAATTGAAAAGGAGGGGCTCCTCCCAAACTCATTCTATGAGGCCAGTGTCATTCTGATACCAAAACTTGTCAGACATACAACAAAAAAAGAAAACTTTGGGCCAATATTTCTGATGAACATTGATGAACCGAATACAGCAGCACATCAAAAAGCTTATCCACCACAATCAAGTTGGCTTTATCCCTGGGATGCAAGACTGGTTCAACATACACAAATCATTGAACATAATTCACCACATAAACAGATCTGAAGACAAAAACCATATGATTATCTCAACAGATGTAGAAAGTGGCTTCAATAAAATTCAACATCCTTTCATGTTAAAAACTCTCAATAAACTAGGTATTGAAGGAACTTACCCCAAAATAATAGGAGCCATTTATGAACAATCCACAGCCAGTATCATACTGAATGGGCAAAAGCTGGAAACATTCCCCTTGAAAACCAGAACCAGCACAAAACAAGGATGCCCTCTCTTACCATTCCTATTCAACATAGTACTGAAAGTTCTGGATGGGGCAATCAGGCAAGAGAAAGAAAGAGTATTCAAGTAGGAAGAGAGAAGTCAAATGATCTCTGTTTGCACATGACATGATCCTATGTCTAGAAAACCCCATTGTCTTCAGCCCAAAAGCTTCTTAAGCTGATAAGCAACTTCAGCAAAATCTCAGGATACAAAATCAATGTACAAAAGTCACAAGCATTCCTATACACCAACAACAGGCTAGCAAAGAGCCAAATCATGAATGAACTTTCATTCACAATTGCTACAAAGAGAATAAAATACCTAGGAATACAGCTAACAAGGGAAGTGTAGGACCTCTTCAAGGAGAACTAGAAACCACTGTTCAAGGAAATCAGACAGGACACAAACAAATGAAAAAACATTCCATACTCATAGATAGGAAGAATCAATATTGTGAAAATGGTCATACTGTCCAAAGCAATTTGTAGATTCAATGCTATTCCCATTAAACTACCATTGACATTCTTCACAGATTTGGAAGAAACTATTGTAAAATTTATATAGAACCAAAAATAAACCTCTCTTCCAGCTATTTTGTAATGTACAATACCTTCCTGTTAACCATCATCACAGCACAGTGCATAACTTATTCTACCTATCTAATTTGTACCTATTGACCAACATTTTCTCATTCACCCCTCACTAATTTTCTTTCCAGTCACTGCTAACCAGTGTTCTACTCTCTACTTCTATGATAACAGCTCTTTTTTTTTTTAATTTCACATATGAGCGAGATAATGTAGTATTTGCATTTCCAAGCTTGTCTTTTTTCACTTAACATGATGTCGTCCAGGTCTGTTCACGTTACAAATGGCAATATTTCAGTTTTATGGCTAAATTGTGTGTGTGTGTGTGTGTGCGTGTGTGTGTGTGTGTATGTGTGTTGTTTTCTTTACCCATTTATCCTTTTCCAGACACTTGGGTTGATTCCATATCCTGGCTATTGTAAATAGTGCTACAATAAACATATATATTTATATATAGTTTTCACTATAAAACATTGATGAAATAAGTTGAAGAATACACAAATAAATGTAAAGATATTTCATGTTTATAGACAAAAATAATTCATATTCTTAAAATGGCCATACTACCCAAAGTGATCTAGAGATTTCATGCAATACTGATAAAAATACCAATGACATTCTTCACATAAATATAAAAACCAATCCTAAAATCCATATGGGTCCTGATAGACAAAGCAATTCTGAGTAAAAGAACAAAGTTGGAGGCATTATGTTACCTGACTTCATGATATGCTATAAAGCTATAATAACTAAAAATGAATATTGGCATAAAAACAGAACAGATACATAGACAACTGGAACAGAATAAAGAACACAAAAATAAAGTTATGTGTCTATAGGAAACTAATTTTTGACAAGTATTAAGACACACATTGGGAAAAAGACAGTCTCTTCAATAAATGGTGCTGGGAAAATTGAATAGTCATGTGCAAAAGAAAGAGAATAGACTCCTACCTCTCACCATAATTGGTATTATCCAAAGGAAATAAAATTGGTACATTGTAGAGATTTTTTATCTGTTCAGTTAAGTTTATTCCCAGTTACCTCTTTTTGTAACTATTGTACATGTAAGTTTCTTGATTTTTTTTTCCAGATAGTTTGCTATTAGCATCTAGAAATGCTGCTGATTTTGTTTGTTGATTTTGTATCCTGCAACTTCACTGAAAGCTTTTCTTTTAAGATTAGGGACAAGACAAAGATGTCTAGTTTCACCACTCCTATTCCAAATAGTACTAGAAGTCCTAACCAGTGCAATTAGGCAAGAAAAATAAATAAAAGCATCCAAATTGGAAAGGAGGAAGTAAAATTGTAACTGTTTAAAGATTACATAATCTTTTATATAGCAAACCCCAAATAATTCACCAAAAACTGCTAGGACTAATAAATAACTCTGTCATTTTGGATACACAACATTCTGCATTTGTCAAAACTCAGAGAACTTTACAACACAGAGTGAACATTAATGTATGCAAGTAAAAAAACTATTTAAGAGGTCAGAGGATTTCAGAGTAAAATGAATAGAGAATGTGTCACAATAATCTAACAATATAACGAGTGTATGAAACAACCTCTCTGAAGGGTGGTGGGGGCAAAGGTACTGACCTAAGTAACTTTAGAAATGAGTAGAGTCTGTATGACTAAAAGCAAAAGAAACTGCATAATCACTGGATTCTAGCAAATAGAGTTATTTTCCAGAAAAGTAGTAAAGAATTCTGATACTGCTATATATGTATGGTAGAACTGAACAATCAGGTAAATGGATGGTGAATGGTGGGAGCCAGACTGCTCATTGTTGGAGTGGGAGTTCACAGATGTGCATGGGGAATAAGTGAAAATAATTTATGTGATGATGGATTAGAATTGAAGACATTAGCATAAGCTCAGGTTTATTTTAATACAGAGAGATACATATAATTAAATATTTAGATATGTGTATATATGTAGGTTAAGCATGTAGTACCCACATTGTGGATTCTAATACCAGTAAAATGAACCAGAACTCTTTAGAGAAGAATCCTAAAATTCTGCAACCCAATTTTAGAATTCTAAAATGGGAGCAGAAAATATACAATATAAGTAACGAATATTTTATAAAACCAAAATTAAGAAAGTGCTAAAACAAAAAACCTACAGTGATAGGCATATGTCAAATAACATAGCAGTTAACTAAAAGAACTCACAAGGGTCACAGCTGGAACTACCTGAGCAGAAAAATAAAGTGGTATTGGATTACAATCCAAATTATAAAATAAAAATCCATGAGTCCATACTGATATAAATGAATGATAAAATAAAAAAGCACATGGGGAAGGAGAAAAGTGTCCTGTAAAGAATTCCAAATAATTCCCATAGAAGCCCCACTCCTCAAGTATAGGCCATTCATATGATTTCCAAAGCATGCAGTATGGAAAGGTGAGAGAGAGTTTGAGAAAACAGTAACTTTACACAGTGAAAAAACCTGGCAAAGACCACCTCAGCCAGACCACCTCAGCCAAATGACAAAGGTTAATGTGAACAGTAGTAAGTTATGTTGGTTGTATAGCTCCTCCAAATGATATGATAAAAGTGGCACTTTACCTCTGTGACCTTTCTCCAAAATACTCATAACCCTAGTATAATCATGAGAAAAACATCAGACAACTTCCAATTAAGGGACATTCTAGAAAATACCTGACCAGTGCTCCTCAAACTGTTAAGGTCATCAAACACAAAGGGAGTCTGAGAAACTATCTCAGCCAAGAGAAGCCTAGAGAGACATAATTAAATGTAATTTATATTCTGAATAGAAATTTGGAACAACTAAAAAAGGACATTGGGTAAAAGGAAGTCTGCATAAAATATGGATTTTAGTTATGATTGTTAATATTGGTTCATTAATTATAACAAATGTACAAATTAATGATAACAAATGTACGATTCTAATGTAAGATGTCAACAACAGGGAAAACTGGTTATGGGGATGAATGAGGAATCTCATCACTCACTTTACAGTTCCTTGGTAAATCTAAAATTATTCTACAGAATAATTTTTTTTAAAAAAGGAACTAGTAGGAGATCACATGACTGAAAAAGGATAAAGGAAATAAAATCTTTCATTATGGAGTATAAACAATTAAGTATGAATACCACTTCATAATTGTAGAAACTTTTATTACAGATATATGTAATACCAAAATAAAAATATGTATTCTAAATGTTTTCAACAATTAATCAAGTATTTACATTTTAGGATAATTTTGCTATTTAATGTTTCTCATGTGCTTATATTCTAGAAATAAGTTTTTAAACAGTAATATCATATATACTTTTATGTGTTAGTAATCCTGAAATTCATAGGAATACTTAATTTACCTTCTCTTGTGCTAAGAACTGGTAATATTAATAAGTATTAAAACACTAAAATGTAGTCTAATAGTTACAAGCAACAAAGCATATTTACTTGTTAAAAAAAATCCAGGCTTGAAAAATGAGATCAAGGAAAAAAGGTTAAAAGCAAGAAAATAGTCAACTGATAAACCTAAAAAGTGGTTTAATAAACAATTTAAGTGATAATTTAAAATAGTTTTATATATTAGGTGGCATCTACTACATTCAAACCTTAAAAAAATAAATTAAATTTTAAAATAATTTGAAATGCATTATTAATTAAAATTAGGGAGAATGTTTATATATGACTAAAGAAAGATAGCTTTACACAGCTCTGAAATAGTTTGAGATCACTAAATGCATATATTCATTTACTCATTAAAAAACATTTATAGTCAATTACAGATAAAATAGATGATTTTAAAATTGCCTTAAATTTTTACCTAAACTAAAAAGGCAAAAAACAAAACAATAAAACCTCTGATACAATGTCAGTGGTAAAAATGCAGATCAGAAAACACTATTTTATTCAGTATCATCATCAATGATGGTGAAATCATTTGATACCATTTTCAAAAGACAAAGGAAAGTAGATAAAGGGAACTCATAAAGGTGGAGGCAGGTGCTTTTGTAATTCATTAGCTATATTTGTTACAGCCTTTGAAGACAGATATGACAAGCATGATTATGACTTTCCTCTGAGGCCCACATTCAATGGCAGATTAGTAACCTGATAAGTTTTCTATATTTATCTTCATAACAGAGATCCATTTTCAAATCAGCCCACAGAAAGCATGGTTTCTTTTATGTTATTGCAACACCCAGTGATAGGATAGGCCATCTGGAGAAATTGGCTGGGGTCTGCTGATTACTCAGGAGATGCATGTAATGAATAGTTGTTACCCCTGTGGAACTGCTAGGAGGCCAGTGAAATGTTTCCTAAATGCCAAGGTAGTTATTTCAAATAACTTCTCTCTTACTCTTTCACGGGAGAAGAGTGCCATATTTTGTTTGCTTACATGAATCAATGGAGACTAAAGGACAACAGAGCAGTGAGCTCAGTTTCCATTTCGCTTATGCGTTTTAGGAAAGGGTATGAGTAGGTAAGTTGTCTTAAAGGCATATATGGATATTCTAATTGTTACTTCAAGGAAGTACACTTCCTATTGCTTGGACTGGTGAAAATCCAGCCAGTTTCAGCTTAGACGTAAGGAAATGGGCTGGAGTATGCCCACCATAGAAAGATAAAAGTCACTCGTGAAATGCATGCTAATTCTTCTACTTTTGTCCAGGGTTTCTTCTAAGAAAAGAAATGTACTTTCTTATCTCCTATTTTGTAGTTATCAGTCAGGAAATTTTTGTTGATCATCCCTTATATGTTAACACTTTTCTGGGCACTAGACTACAAAGGTTGCCATTTTTCCTCTGTGAAGAGAGGAGCACACTGAGCAAATGAAATCTCTTTCTAATCTGAGCCACATACAGAAACAAAAGCCTATCCTTTTTGTTTTCAACTTGGAGACAGAGGCAGGTCAGAAATATTTACTGAATCCCATTGACCAGTGCTTAACATTTGGAAAGACAAGTTTACTAAAATATTTGTGTTTCTCCTTCATACATTCATTTCTTTTCCATTTCCCTGGATTAGTTTCTTGCCTTGGGTACATTTGCAGGCTATAAAGCAGAAGCTGCCTGAAGTCAATTTTTTCCTATCTTTTGGGAAAAAATTAATTGAAGAGAATGTACTAGGTATTCCAGATAAAAGGGGAGTGACTCTCTGGACAAGAAGAGAGAGATAAGATTTCCAAAAAGTGGCAAGAGGTAGGAATATCTGAGTTTTAACTAAAACCTGATTAAGTGGCAAGGCCTCAGAGATAAATGTCTGTGTTGTATTCTGATATGGTTTAGCTGTGACCCCCACCCAAGTCTCATCTTGAATTGTAACTCCCAAAACTCCCACGTGTCATGGGAGAGACCCAGTGGGAGGTAATTGAATCATGGGAGCGGGTCTTTCTCGTGCTATTCTCATCACAGTGAATGAGTGTCACTAGATCTGATGATTTTAAAAAGAGGAGTTCCCCTGCACAAGCTGTCTCTCTGCCTGCTGCAATCCACATAGATGTCTTGCCTCCTTGCCTTTCTGCCATGATTGTGAGGCCTCCCCAGCTATGTGGAACTGTGAGTCCAATAAACCTCTTTCTTTGATAAATTGCCCAGTCTTAGGTATGTCTTTATCAGCAGCGTGAAAACAGACTAATACATATATTTACCAAGGCCTAACTTTAGGGATCATTGTTCCCAGTCTTGCTGAAGATTCACCCTCATTCCCAAATCAGTGAAGAAGCTGTGAAGCTGTCACAGTCTGAGGGACCACCCAGACCAGAGTAATAAACTTCTCACCAGTGACTAGTAGGATCCCCCTAAAACTCCCTTCTGCTCTGGATGCCTTTTTTCTCAACCTTGATGGGGGAGCAGGTTGCAGACAGAGGACTAAACCTTACTGATAACTCAAAGTCCCTTCAAACTGGGAGTCAAATTTCAGTTGAAAAAGAAAATGAAGAAATGCAATAATTTCTTTTTCACAGCTGTATTTGTTGTTAGAATTTCTTCATACTCACAGATTGTCTCACTTAACTCTCAAAGCAACTCATGACATAAGCATTGCTATCCCTCTTATCTCCTGAATAACTATGATAGCTATGTATGACTTTTGTTTGGGGCCTGAGGTATACAGAGTTAGTTTAATTATAATCCTTGATTCATGACACACTCTTGTCATTGCCCCGAATTGTCCCTTTTTGTGTAGGTAACAATTTTTACTTTTAACTATATAATAAGCATACATAAGCCCACCATTCAAAATAAAAACCAGGATCTTGACACACACCTAATTACCTGCCCAATACCATCTCTCTGCTTCCCCATCCAAATAACCACCACCTCGAATCCTGTTTCATTTGTCCCTTATTTTTATTCTTTTTAAATTAAAAAAAAGGATATCATGCTCTATGTCAACTTTTGTAACTGACTTTTTATATTTAATATTCTATGGCTATATTTCATCCATATTACTGGGTGGGACTGTAATCTATTCATTTGACAGCCATACAATAATCTATTGTGTGACTATATCATACTTATGCATCCCCTCCCACAAAGGGCATTTGGTTTGCTTCCAACGTTTGCTATTATAAAAAGTATTGTTAAGAATTATTTTGTATATGTCTCTAACCGAACACTAGACTCACACCTCTGTTTCCCACCGCCCCACACCCCAGCGTTCCACTTTCAGACGCGCATTTCTAATACATGCAACTTGGCTGGAATTCAGAGGAGTTTCATACAGAGGACCCGCTCCATAGAGAGGCCATATGGAAAAGCGATATGATTCTACGACAGGAAAAGGAAAAAGTATCAAAATGAAGAGAAAACAATGGTGACTGTAAGCAAAAATAAATAAGTCGGCCTCCACCCTGAAGTCTATCAGTATTTTACGATGTGAGCCATAGATTTGAGAAAAAGCAAAGTAAGTTAGAAAGTGAGGCATCTCATAGCCCTGGGGTCTGTGGAGGAAGCATCACAGCCTCAGAGATGAGAGAGCAAGTGTCAGGGTAGGCCCCAGCTTGGAAAAGTCTAGAGAAAGACCCACAAACAGCCTCTGCAAGTTTGGGCCAGTGTAAAACCATGGCCAGGGCTCAAAACCAAGCTTTTATTGGCATGGGGAATGTTCTTTTCTTATACCATTCTCAAAATTATCCTTAACAAATTTTAATCATCTATATTCCTATGGTGAGACTATCCATCGTGCATTTCAGGTATTTCCAGGAAAGTCAAGGTAGAAGAAAAGAAGTATAAACCAGCTTGGCAATACTGCATGAACCCAATTACAGAATAAAATGTCTATAAGTAATTAATATCGTAGATGTGGCAAACATAGACCTGATGCCATCAGTAATTCTTTTCAACATTCCCATTTTCTCAGTGTTAAGTTCACCCTTAGGCATAAACCAGAAGGCCTCTCATGAGATAGCTCTTGCTTATCTTTCTAACCTCATCTTCCACCATATCCTTACAAGGTCCAAATAGTCTAATTAGAGAGAGCTAATGCTGATCCCTAAAGTCATCATGATTAGCCTCCTCTGTTTATGCTGTTCCTACTGTCTAAAATGCCCTTTCCCATCCCATCCACTAATTTCTAAGTGGTCTCTAAGTACCACTCCCTTCTTGTACCATTTGCTTTCCCTATGCCCTTCATTAGTCCCTTAGACCTTTCCTCTCTCCCTTCTTTCCCCCCTCCATATTTCCAGCTTCAGTCTAAGACATACAAAACAGGCCATCACATCATAAATATACTTTTAGATTGACCCCAGTCAAATCTGTTTTCCCTCCTATTACATTTTGTTTCTTTAGGGTGAGGGATACAGTAAATGGCATCTAGTAGATAATCCACAAAGGTTGATAGAGTAGATGTTGTACAGGCCATACCCTACTTATCTTAACTTGCTGGGACACTCATCTCCCAGATACTGAGAATTATGTGGACTGATGGGTTATACCTGCCACCTTCTCAGGAAAATCGCCCTCGATTGACAGAAAGCACCTTTCCAGAATTCGCCTGGGAGGGAGCCATGGCATCCTTCTGCTGTGGTCAGAAAATGACTCACTACTGAAGGGGTAGGAAATACCTGCCCCTTCCTTCAATAGTGCAAACATTGCCATCAAATGAATACTTCAGCATCTGGAGGGTCAGGGCAAGGCTAGACTTTCCTGAGACCACATACTTTCTCCATCCTTCCTACTCTGTAGCCTTCTCCCTTGAGTCCCTTACTACTTTATCCCTGGTGAGAATACCTTTCATAAAGTGCATGCACCCAAATCCCTGTGTTAGCTTCTTTTTGTAGGGCATATGCCTTGAGACAATTGGTCTTATTTAATTGAGTTTCAATGGATTTTAATAACTTGCTCAAAAGAAGCTAGTATTTGGGCTTATGTCTCTATTACTGTAAAATCTCTGTTTTACCAGTGTATCAAGTGTCCCTAATAGTTGGAAAATTGTGAGCAATAATTATAGGGCATAGAAATATACATAACACTATATACAACTTAATATATATAATAATATGTAACTCTGCAGTCTTCGCCACTTACTAACAGTAAGATAAAGGATAACTTTTTTTATCCCCTGAGACTGTTTTCTCATCTGGTAAGGGGAGATACTAATTCCACAGAATTGTTAGATGGTTTACAAGAGATAATGGTAAGGTATCCTCCATGGAATAAGTGCCCAGTAAATAATTTCCCGTACTCAACAGTAATGAGTGGAACATTTTGTTGACAAAGTGTACAGACAGCAATGCTAAGTAAGACATAAAATAGATAAAGGCAGTTCTCTTATATTTGGCAGGGCATCCACTCAAGGTACAGAAAAGTTAAATGGGACCAAATTCCTATCAACTAGAGCCCTTGGGGGTAATTTGTGTCAGCATATAGAAATAATTAGAGTTTTTAATTTGTACACTCAGAAATTATAGAGAATAGGCTTATTGTGATTAATGATGTGCTTACTACAGGGTTTATAGACTCATACTTAAGATGATATGTTAGGTCTGATTTATTTAATTCTGGAAAAGAGGAGAAGCTAGAAAAGTGTCCCACACTCAGACCATTGAATTAGACAGATTCTTCCCAGTGTCTCAGCAAGGTCTGGAAAAGGTATCCATTTTACTCTCCCAGGAAGTTTTCTTCCATTTCAAGCAGGCTACTATTCCCATATACTGTAGGCCAAAAGGAACTGTTTTATTTTGAGTACACTGCAAAGCTATTTCCTTTTGTCAAGAGAAGGGAGGCAAGTTACAAAGGGAAAAAGCAGAGAGGCCTGAAACAGTTTTGTCATCTGTCAAATTGAAAATCCCTAAACCTTAGTTCTAGTTCCAAAATTCTGCCTTTCTAAATCTTTCTAAATTTTTTTCCCAACATATAAAAAGCATAAATAAAAGTTCACTGCTTGACTAAGTTTACCTAAAATAAACTCTTTCTTCAGGCTTATGCTTTTTCCCTGCTTTCCCCACACCAGCACCAGAGGAGAATGTGCTGACGGCCTGGCTGGGGGTGGGGAGGTGGGGTGGCAAAAGAAAGCAGCACGTAAAGGAAACGGTTCCAAAGGAAAGTTCTTCTCACCTCCCTGTGTTGAGGTTGCCTTAAGTAAGCAGCAATAATGCTCGACTATCAGAAAGCAGAAACGATTTCTTTGCCTTGACTGAAATGTAGGTAATTTCCAATGACTGAGAATTAATGCTTTTTAAGCTACTGTAGTCCGAAAATATTGTCATTTCAGAGAATAGAACAGCCATAGGAAGTGGATCACACATGGTGTGCCTAGGAAAAAAGAAGGATATAGATACAGCCCCTCCCAAAATGTAGAAAAAAATTGCCTCTTAGAAAGGTCAATTTGATTTAGAGTGGATATATTCAGTTTTTCTCCTTTTTTTAAAAACCTCTGTTTAACATTGCATGGCTCAGTGGAGAACAAAGAGAAATGACATATTTGGTTTTATTTTCCCAGGATATGAAATGCTGTTGCAAACAAAAAAACTTTCAACAAATTTAATCAGGCATTTGAAAGACTGCCCATATTGGAACAATGCATCTCAACATAAATTGGCAAAAATATTTTGATACAACCTTGATAGCTATCGTCTAAACTAAATAATCATGATGTACCACCCCAGGCTTTTGGAAAAACTCTAAGAAAACTGCAAGAAAAAAAATAGCTTCAATTTCTGTCTTTGTGAAGTGTTTCCTTTTTTAGTTTGTTTGGTATTTAAGCATCTTAGTCATTTGTATAAATCCCAGATGATAAAACTAGTTTTTACATGTAAGAGACTCACACGAAATGGCAGTTGTAAATAAAATACGGTTTATATGGAATGTATCTGAATAGATTGAGGAATTACTGTGTGTAAACAGATGGAGAAGATCTAAGAATCAAATATGTATGGTATGATAGAAAATCAGAAATTATTAGTTTAAACTTTTTTGTTAAACTATTTCTTGATCTTACATGGTTTTCTCAAGAAATCATAATTGCGGTCAACTAAATATTCTCTATTCTCATTTATTTTGCAAGGGTAAGCCCATTGGAATGACTCCTCTCTCAGTCTTCAGCCTACAGTTTGCTCCGTTTCCTCCAGGCACATATACATAAGTATGTATATGTGTGATCCATATTTTAAAAGTAAAAAGTTAATTGAAAAATAAAAAATATACATTTTTAAATATTAAGATCTCACTTTGAAAAAAACTGAAAATTTTAAAAATAAAATCCATTATTGGCTATGGTATAGGAAAATAGATGCTCATTTTATACTGGTGATATTTATTAACACAAAATTTTTGGAAGGCAATTGGGCAAAAGCAAAGCAAACTATAACTATACCTGCTCTGACTCGGCAATAACCTCATTTTCAGGAATTAATCCTAGATAAATATATGTAAAGAACTGGGCATTCCAGAATGCCTTTGCAGCACTGGTTGTAATAATAACAAAAACCACAACAATAGCAACATAGCAGTAACAGAAACAGAAAACCACGTAAATATCCATCATCGGGGAACATATAAATTAGATTTGGGAAAATATATGATAGTATATATGCAGCCATTAAACACGATGCAGTGGATCTCTATCTGCTAATAGAAAACATGTCTCCAATATTCATTCTTACATAAATAATAAGCAAGGTTTAGAAAAGTGTATGTAGTAAGCTCTTCATTTGTGTGTAAATGTATAAAAGCATATGCACAGACGTGTATGTGTATGCACATGATGTTTCAGAAATTATAGTCTAGAAACCATGTTTGGTGATCATCTCTATGGAATAGAACTGAGGTGAGGAAGTTGGAGGACAGTCTAAGTTGAATGGCCCACTTTATTTTATATATCTTTTTTCTGTTTGCGTTATTTACCATATTATATGATCCTTTTTATAATACTACAATATAAAGAAAAAAAGCTCTGCATTTTTAAGATTTTGCCCACAGGTAGTATGCAGCTTAGCCTGTTGATATGACATTTCACATTTCCTTACCTGAAATACTTATATAATCTTCACATATAAAATTTCTGGTGGCTTCTTTTCCTTTTACATATCATTTGTTAACAGGTTGAACATAAGTCATATCAGCCCTGATCCCTGAGAACCTCATTGTTTACCTTTTCCAACAAGAAAGTACCCATTTATCACTACCCTTTATTTCCTATTTCTTAGCCAATGTCCTATTCATGACAAAACATTTTTCCAAGTTTCACAGTGACACAAGTTTTACCCAATGACTTTGATGCAGAACATTGTTAAAGGCTTTTAAGAGGGAAAATATTTAACATTTTCAGTTTATCCTTCATCAACAGTCATGTATGCATTTCTTTTGAAGGGACTATCCGATGGGGTCAGGAATAATTTTCCCTTGCTAGTGGCATTGCTGTCCTGGCACTTTTAATATCCAGTTATCTTATTTTTAATCCTCACTAATTTGTCTACCTTCATGAACGTGACATAGATCAATGTCTATTTTTACAGTCACTTCTGAGCCAGTTTTCATAGATGATTGCTAACTTGATCATCAGTGAGCCCTTATGATGTTGGTATCTGCCACTTCAGCTGCCTCATTTTGTTCTGTGACATCTGAACATGGAGCTTCTTCAAAATAGTTAGTATTCAATACCTCATTCTGACCATTTCCATCTAGTTTTTCAATTCGACATAGATGTTTACGTGGAGGAATAAGTGTTAGACATTAATCATTTCAACTGATATTTTTCAGGAATAAAATATGTGCCTGACACTTTAATTGTTACAGGGAATAATATTGTGAGCAAAATAGACACGGTCTCTTCTGTGATTGTGTTATTAAGCTTATCGCCCAATGGATGAAACATGCTTTTATCACATAATCACAGAAATGGACAATTACTAGTTTTGGTAAATGCTGTAAAGGAAAAAGAAATGCAAGTAGCTATGAGACAATGTAATTCATCTAGGGGTGAGGGTGGTGCTGTGTTGTAAAGAATGTGAATCAGGTTCAGACAAAGGCTGATCTTGGACGCACACTCAGCTATGTAAGACCCCAAGTATACTTGTCAGCTTTCTTCTGGAAAGGAACTGGCCTGTTTATATGCCTAGTCTTTCGTGATTCAAACCCTGCTATGTTGCTGATCGTGGTTGAGTTCCCTGACCAACTTTCTCTCTCCTTAACTCTTTTCACATTTGCTTTTATCCAAGACCAGGAGCTCCATGTTTATCAAATCAGTATGGTAACATATCTCTCATGGCTCTTATAAAAAATACTTGGTTTTCACACTTTTCATCTTAGATGATACCTAATTTAATCAAATCATTTATAATGATAGCTCAGCAAAAAGGCATAAGGCTTTTGACCTAACAGGAATATATTTTTCCTAATATCTGGCTTACTGCCACTAATTTTGTCCTTATAAAACTAACTTGGTATGGAAATCTTCCCTTAAAATTTTTTGTAGTCAAGTCTCAGGCAAACAATATATTAATATATCTTCTGGCAATTATGCAAGAATGATCTCTAATGTTTGATTTCTGTATATAAATTAACAAACCTTTACTTCCTATTTATAGTGGAAAATTATTTATAATAATTATTTTTCAACCTATTTTCCCATTTTTTTTTAGAGTGACATGAAAGGAAAACTATTATACACTTACATTTTTATATATTTCTCTATAACCAGTCATATTCCACTCTAGACCTAATTAGACATAGTAGTCATTAAATCATAAGAAAAAGGAAATTCCTATATTCTAAATGTACCAAGGTAGACATAATAGACAGTATTTAAGCAACAGTGCCCCTGCTAAAATATTTTTCTTTTTCCTCCATTGTATCCCCAATAGTTGCTCATTTCTTCTGTTCTTTCTTGATCTATACTCCTTGATTTTCCATTCCTTTTCATTCTTCAGTTATCAACTCACTAGAGCCTCTGCTCCCTCATACTTGAGACTCTTACAAGAGCCTCCCTTAACTGTCCTCCTTTCTTCTTTCTCTTCCATTTCTAGTTATCTGACAATGCCTCTGGATTAATCTTTCAAATACAGTGCTCTCCTGAAATGACTCATTATTGTCTCCAAGACAAATTAAAACATGTTAACTAGCTATATGAAGCCCTCTGCATCTACCTGTCACACATCTTTCCTGGTTTATTTTGCATTCTTCCTTAAGATCTACCAAGTTCTCACCTCTGTGTTTAATACCTAGGAAGCACTTAATAAATATTTGTGAATTAATGAATGAATGAATGAATGAATGAAAGTGCTCTGTTTACCAGTAACATCTTTACATTTCTTCCATATACCCAAATCCTAAGTTGCTTATGGGCCTAGTATTGTGAAATTTATAGTGTTCTGTCTACAGTGTTGTCTCCTTTCTGTGAACCCATGAGCTTCACTTCCTCTTTAGGAAATAAAGTCCAGTAGATAAAAGGCAGGAGTGATATCCACTAAATTTATTTAGCCTGGAACGGATTTAGCTGTTACAATATAAGCAACTAAAATCTGAAATCTGTTATTGGCTCAGAGTTACAGTAACATCACTGATGACCCAAATATCTCTTTTATGAGTCTATGACTCACTCTTCTTGCCAAAAACTTTGGCCGAAAATACAGAGAAAAAAATTGTTCAAAATTGCTTTCATAAAAATGTAAATTATCTGCCTGGATTTGTGGGCATCGCAGCTTTCAAATAAAATGTGTAGGGATATAAGTAGAACGAGTTCAATAGAATCTTTAGATGTGTGAAGAAATGTATACTCTATTCTTTTCCCCCACCCCCAAGGAAATAGTATGCAGCCAAATCTTTTTTGTGGATAGACTGAGGGGCATGTAGGGGTTTTTATGCGGATAGACTGGGGATCATACATTTTAAGTTTACTTGGATTTTAAGTGAGCCATTCAACTCCTGGCATGTCTCATTTTATAAAGATAATTATATCCTGCTCTTCACATTGAGCCTGTAAGGAGAAACACTTCACCTTCTGACCTGTGCCTTCCTCAGGTGTTCTGATGTTTGAATGGGGATGGCAATGCCAAGGAACTTACTCCAGCTTTCATGCTGTAGCATACAAAATAACTCTCCTCTTTATCAGGTTTAGAAAAATCTAACTTTTAAGCATAATAAACCCTCTTTCCCCAGTTATATGCTATAGGAATGACCAGGATGCCATATGAGATATAGAGTAGTGAACCTTTTCCTTCCACTCACCGCCATGGGAAGGATCTTTCTATATTATAGCTAGGGTCACCTCACCACTTGGATCAAAAGCCTCACATACCTTCTCATTTGAGACATCACAGAAAGGCTTCTCAGAAGTTCAAATATTCAACTTTCGCAACGTGAATTCCAACCTATCTGTTCAGTCTCATCTCTCACTGCTTTCTCACTTCATTGTACCAGGCTATTTGCATATCCCTGGACACTGCATGTGCTTTATGACCAAGATTTTCCTATACTATTTCCTCTAAGAATAATGTCTTTTTTCTGACTGTTTTTGAGCCATTAAAGTCCTAAGCATCCTTCAAGTTCTAACCTAATTATCAATTCCTTTTCAAGGCCTCCTTTAATTCTGTTGTCTAAGTAATCAGCATTCCTCTACCTCCTGATATTTTATACTTTTATTATCATGAGAAATACAATATTTTCTTTAGCCCACAGCAATTTGTAGTCTATTTATTCCAAAAGCGTGAGGCCACATCCTAACCGTTACAATGAATGAAAGTTAAAGGGTCAAGTCACTGACATTTTAAAGGAAATATACCATTACCACTAAACTTTCTTTCACTATTCTTTTTGAACTACTGATAGATTTGCATGACATAAAATTACCATGCCACAATGACCCTAAATAATACTGAGCTTGTGGCCTAAACTCATCACATCTATCTCTTTCTTATGCTGCCACATCCATGTAGCCTGATTCTGTCTCCTAAATTCAGTGGCTCAAGCAGCCTTAAATGATATCTACAATATCATATGAGTATTATGAGATCATGAGGATGAATAGATATATTCATTGTTCATGTAGTTCACATGCAGTCCAGGAAGGAATATACATCTAATATAATAGGGTAAGTGTAATTGTTGAGTCAGAGAGTCCGGAGAGGGGTATGGTTGATTCTCTCTGATTTTGAAGATTAAGTAGTAATAAACAATGAGAGTCAGCAAATATTTCACAGAAGATGAGGTTTAAACTGGAAAATTTTCCAGTTGGTAGAATAAAAAAAAATCCAAGTAGACAGAATATCGTGTACAAGGCTGCAGACTTTACTAGCAGCGTGGGCTGTTATTCAGTGCCCATGAAGCTTAGGATGGAAGAGTGGCATGGCTGAAGGCATAGGCTGAGAGCCCATCACAAGGGCCTGTTGACCATTCCAAGGAATTCAGACTTTAACTTTTAATGCTATAGATGAGAATCTAATGGTTCTAGGCAGAGGAGTTACATACTTGACACTGTATTTGGATGATATTGAGGCCAGAGGAAGAGACACCACCAGGAGGCCTTGACAGTAATCTAGGAAAAAATTGAAGAGTACTAAGATTCAAATAGAAGCAAAGGGGAAGAGAGAAAGGAAAAACTGGTACGAATTTAAAGGTAGCTGTACAAGTTCTTACAAGTGGGCTGTTTGTGGGTAGTACCAGAAACGATGGCCAGGATAAATCTAGCTTTTTAGTTCAAGTGTCTGGTGGTGGCAGAAAAAGACCCTACAATCAGCATTGGACAAGCTGTGTTTGAGGAATTCATATTCACCTTTGATGTGCTCATGCTGATCCCTCAAATGACTTATTTTTAAAGCCATGCTGGGGGTGGGGTTAGAAATGATAAGAGCGAGAAGAAGGAAATGAGTCCACATAATCCCCTCATTCATTTGTTCTGATTCCAACATCCAGGCTTTTGGAATGATAGGTTTTGAAACCACCAAAATAAACATCTAATATAAAGATAAAGAATAGTTTGCCTTTTATAATCCTGAACATACTTCTTTCTGTCTCCCAAATGGAAGTCAGTCCAATCGGTTCTCATTCTGTTGAAAATAGAATGGTGAAACTGATATTTGTTAAATGTTAAAGCTTTACATAAATTGTGCCTTAATTTCTATAATAAACCTCCATAAATTGGTATTATTATTCCAATTTTACAGATGAGAAACCCAAATCTCAGAGAAGTTAGTAGACATTCTCATAGTCCCCCAGATGGTAAGTGGTAGAGGCTAGGTGTGAATCTACATCTGTCTGATTTCAAAGTCTATGCTCTTTTATTACATGATGTTGGATGGATGTTGAGTATTTAAAGAATATTTTTGGTTCCAGAAATCAGGCTTAAGAAAAGTTGACATATAGTTTTATGGGAAAACTAAAGAACCACCCTGACCCTTAAGCTATAACATGCTCTAAAAAGCATTCCTCTACAGAAGCATTTCTGCCAAGTGTTCACATTCAGTTTCAGAAATGATCACACCTGTCTTATTTCATTGAAGAAATTCTGACAATTTGCTGAAGATAAACAAAAAGTACTATAAATCAAATAATAATCAGAAAAATGTAATTGTTATGAAAAATTTCTTGCAAATTTGTATGAAGTTACATCCACCAGTTGAGAAGTACTCCACACACATATGTTTAATTGGACTGCCAATCTGGCAATACTAACTTTCAGTGCTCCTCAGCTCTGGCAATTCTCAGCCCTAAAAGAACTGAGGTGGCTCCAGAGGACAGATTTCTCTTGGAATCCCGGCATTAAGAAATCTAAATGCCATTTAAATCAAGAACAAATATTACTTGATAGTTTACTATATTTCATACCTTAATGAGGATTCTGTTCATACTAATTCTATCCAGCAAAGCACATTGATACCTCACGTTTATTTCTGGGAAACTTCAAAGCAGCTTTCACATACATAGGAAGACATGAGGGGTAAAACAACTGTTTAGACAAATGTTTGCATTCCCTTAATAGTTCTAACCACACTATATAACATACATCAAAATTTTAAAGAGAACAGAAACTTTTAATGCTTTGTGCAATGTATATAGTTCCCAAACTTTGATGTTTCTATTTCTGTCCTTTATTTGTACAAAACTGTCTGGTTAAAAAAAAAAAAAATCTTTTATGTCTCATTACTGATCTGTCAAACATTATTTTAACTTAAAGAGTAGCTGACCTGCAGTAAACCTTTAAAAACCTCCTGTTTAAAAACAATATATCATTATACTGTACACATTTAATATGGTTATTTTTTATTACAGGGAGCATGTCACTGAGAGAAATTTTATACATAGGATTTTACATTGGAACGAATGTAGCCACATAAGAGTTGAGCCGCTGCCATCTCTTATACTGATGTTAAGTGCCTGGTGTCTCAAAGTTCAGAGAACTTTGAGACCCTTAGGGAAGCCAGTGCCATCTCCACTCCCTTTCAGGCCTCGCTTTAACACCACAAATTACTCTCTTTACACCATTTTCTATTCGTGCACTTTCACAAATTTCAAACAATCATTTAAATCCTGAATCTTTTTTTTTTCTTTAGAATGAATTAAACATTGCTTTCAGGTACCATTTCTTTTGATTACATAAACATTACCCCCTCTCCACCTACACTGCCAACCCCCACATTTTTTCACTGTTTGGCAAGCATTGACTTGATTTCCCTTCTTTGCCCTCATCTCCCCTTGCCTGTTTTGTACCCCTCTGGAACAGACTGTTTGAAGTGTTTCCCAACACCCTCACTGAGGAGGAGGTAACAATGCACAGAAATGCTGTGTGACTTAGTGAACTTGAAAGATCTGGACATCAGAGGGAAGGAAGTGGGGGATCTGCATAAAAGACTTTTTCTTCATGATTACACTGAATGGGATTGTTCTGGAGGAAGTGATACATGTTCCCGTTCCCAGGGGGTAGAGTTATACTGAAAGGCAGAAGGTAGCAGGAGATACTATAATTGGCCTCACTTACAAGTGTTTAAAATCCCCTGCATTATCATCAATGGCACTTTTTCCATTTATATCCTGCAATTGTTAGTCATTGTTTCTGAAAACACTGTAGTATTAACCTTGCATTGTTTTTGCTATGATGTGAATTATTTTAAATGATAAGCAAGCTGTAGATAGTTTTCAAAGTTAGTTGTGCGTGATACCACAGAGGTATCCGATAGCATTTGCTGAGATGATGCTCCATGAGAATACTTTCTAAGCAACTCTAAGTTTTTGAATGAAAGTGCACTGACTTTTATTAGAAAATACTTTTCTCATTTTATGTTTCAAATTCTGAATAGAATATTCAAAAAGAGAATGTTTAATAACTGTGCCTGTATTTGAGTCATTTTCTCTAGAAGACTCAGTGGCTAAATTTCCCTAATTTTCACACCATCACAGTTCTTAAGACCTCAGGATAAAATTCTCTTGTACCCTGTAACTTTCCAACTTTGATAACACACACTTCCCAAAAAGAGAAATTTTAAATAAAATCAGGGTCATTGTGTTGAATCAGATCTGACACCCCCTTTAACTTCTAGCACCATGGAAGAAGCTTCCAAATCATTCTTGAATACGGTTTATTACTTAATTTTGACGATTTCATTAAGAATCTATATTTTTAATGTTACTGAATTTTTTTTTTCAGATGCATGCTACAATGCAAAGAACACAGTTTGAGAAATTTTAAAACTTGGGTTCTAGGCCAGAATCTCTTGGGTTACCTTGATCTCTCTTCCCTCAGGTCTTTCCTTTGTGAAATGAGAAGATTACACTAAGTTTCTGAGATCTCATTAATCTAGGTTTAACATTTCAAAAATAGATAAATAAGTAAATCCATGAAGTGAAGAACTAACCTCAGAGAGGAGAGTAAAACCAAAAATATATGTATATTATTGAAAAGTTCTGAGGTTAAGCACTGAGTTATTCATTCATTCACTAGTTTATTCATTAATTCATTTATTTATTCATTCATTCTTCAGTCATTTTTTTGGATATCAGTCTACTTAGGCTCCAACTCATAAACATTATTACTGTTCCCAAAGAATTCACAATGGTCTAATGAATCATCATTCTCAGATTTTTTCTTATATTCATTGCTTTGCCATAGGTATTACAAATATATTTTTAAGCAATAGTGGCTTTTTTCACTTCCTACTAGGTAAGAGACATTTTGAGAAATATAATTATTTGAGATGCTAATTATACCCCTGAATTTTTAAAAATTTTTTATTTTTAATTTTTTTTGTAGAGACAGAGTCTTACTACATTGTTGCCCAGGCTAATCTCGAACTCCTAGCCTCAAGCAATCCTCCCACCTCAGCCTCCTGAAGCACTGGGACTATAAATGTGAGCCACCATACCTAGCCCAGTTAAATTTATAGGATTACTAAGTGTCAACTGCTTCTGACATAGGTAACTCACGCTACATTATTCTTGCATTTTTATGTTAGGGCTTTTTTTCTCCCACAGGAAATTGTTTAGGATGTACTTCACATGCTAATAAATTTGATTCTCTCTTGCTCCTTAATTATTGAGATTTAATGTAAACCATATTAATTTCAATACCTCTCATTTTTATTTATTTTTCTAAATCTGGATACATTTTTCTAATATATCAGAACACTTATTTCATTTTATTGTTAAATAAAAAAGGAGACAATACGGCATGTCATAAAATCCCCAGACAAGAACTCATTGAGTTCTTGAGAATGATTTCAATCATTTTCTCTAATTGACTGTAAGTGAAGCTGTTCTACTTTATACCTATATTGGACGTGCCTTTGGGCAAAAAGGGGAAATTGCTGAGAATGTAAAAACAGAAGCTAGTTTTATGAAAATAACCACAAGTTGATAGAATTGAAAATTTTAAGAAAAATTAGAGGGAATTAGAATGTAGTATACAAAATAAAGGACATTAATGACAACCATGATTTTGACAGGTTTGAAAAATAACAGAAAAGATGTGCTAATATACTGGTGACCTGTGAGGGGATAATCAGACTATTGCAAACGGATAAAACTGTACACAAAAATCAGAAGGTCTAAGAGCATGAAGACAACCTCTCCACAGAGCCTGGTTGTTTGTGCTGTGGTGCTGTGGGTATTGTTTACATCCAGTATAGCGCACAGGCATAAGTCCTGAAATAATCAAAGCACAGTTTTGTTACTGTGTCCTTTTGTCACTTTAAAATATATTCAGTGGTAGTACCAAACAAGTTCAGTAAAGTGGTTGGTTACAAAATCAACATACCAAAATCAGTTGCATTTCTATGCATTAATAGGAAACTACCTTGAAATTTTTTTGAAATATCATTTCCAACAGTTACCAAAAAAATAAGAATACCATGGAATAAATTTAACCAAGGAGCTGAAAGATCTCTACACTGAAAACTGTAAAATATTGACAGAGAAATTGAAGGAGACATAAATAAGTGGAATGATATCCCATCTTCATGGATCAGAATAATTAGTATTGGTAAAAGGACCATACTACCCAAAGTGATCTACAACATTCAATGCCAATGTTATCCCTAAACCAGTAAAACTCTTAGAATAAAGCAAAGGGGAAAAGCTTCGTGATATTGGTCTTGGCAATTATTTTTTGGATTTGACACCAAAAGCATAGGCAACAAAAGCAAAAATAAACAAGCAGGACTCCATCAAACTAAAAATCTTCCACATAGCAAATGAAACAATCAATAAAATGAAAAAGGCACCCTGCAGAATGGGAGGAAATATTTGTAAACCTTGTATCTAATCAAATATACAATGAATTCATACAACTCAATAACACAATAACAAATAAAACTATTTTTTAAATGGGTAAAGAACATGAGTGGCTATTTTTCCAAAGGAGACATATAAATGACCAATAGGCACATAAGAAAATGCAAATTAGCACTACAAAAAGATACCAGCTCACACCTCTTAGAATGCCTATTATCAAAAAGACAAGCAATAACAAGTGTTGGTAAGAATATGGAGAAATTCTTGTGCACTGTTGCTGAGAGTGTTTTTCATTTAATTATGAAAAACATAAAGGATCCTCAAAAATTTAACATAGAACTACCACAAGATCCAGCAATCCTACTTCTGGGTATATACCCTAAAAAATAAAATCAGTATCTCAAAAACGTATCTGCATGTCTATGTCCGTTGCAGCATTATTAACAGTAACCAACAAGTCAAAACAACCTAAGTGCTCAACCATTTCCAATGAATCTTGAGGGCATTATGCTGAGTTAAGTCAGTCAGACAGAAAAAGACAAATACTATGATCTCATATACAGAATCTTTAAAAGTGAAATTCATAGAAACAGAGAGTACAATGGTAATTGCCAGTGGCTGAGGCTGGGTAAAACGGGAAGATGCTGGACAAAGATACAAACTTTCAGTTATATAAAGGAAGTTATGGAGATCTCATGCACAGCATAACTATACTTAACAATACTGTATTCTATCCTTGCAATTTGCTAAAAGAGATCCTAAATGTTCTCACCACAAATAAAAATGGTAACTGTGTGAGATGAGATATGCTAACAAACTTGATTGTCATAAGCATTTCACTATATATATATATACATAGTAAAATATATGTATACATAGTGAAATATATACATACATATATATTAGAGAGAGATATCCATATATATGTCTCAAATCATCATGTTGTATACTTTATACAATTTTATTTGTCAATTATACTTCATTAATGCTGGGGGAAAAAAACACTAATCTTTTCAATTAAATAAAAATAAACTGAATTTAGTAGTGTTGATCTTCTCCTGACCCTGATGAGAACCTAAGAAATCATACACATTTGTAATGATGATGCTCAGTTACTAACCTTCTTAAGCTGAATTTGCAAACACAACTGCAATTTGGTAAGTAATTCTAAATCCTGTGTAATATAAATCTAAATCTTTTGTAGCACTTAATACTCTTTTCTTCTCAGATAGCTAGAACCTGTGAAGTGTGCCATATAAAGTGTCGTTATATTTTTCTTTGCTTCTCCATTTTCTCCACCCACACTCACATGGCCCCTCATTCCTGGCTCCTAAGAAACTGTCATCCACTCCTCACAGACTCACTTTTACAGTCCATCACCCTAACCTCTCAGGAAGATTCAGAACAGGTCCGCTAGTGCATGTGTATTCCACATCTGGTTCAACGAAATCCGTTTACTCCACACTAAGTAGAAGTAAAGTTACTATCTAAACATGAAGTGTTTCTAGACCTTTGTCTCCGTCACCTTATCTATTTTTATGTCTATCTCTATTTCTGTTTCAGTAAGGCATGAATTAGGCATCTTCTAAAGAACATATTTAAAGCATTTTAATGATCCCATGGAATTACTTCAGTAGACTTAGGTGAAAGAGGTAACACTGTGCCCTGTCCCCCTTTGGGATTAATAGGGACTGACAACCAGCAGCAGCACCCTGAAAAGAAATGTCTTGTAGTTCAGCTCATGACAAAACTATAGACTCACTATATGCAGCATTATTATCATTCCCTGATGTTTTCTATTCGGGGCTCATGCTCCAGGCCAGAAGCTTCATGGCTTTTATCCTGCACAGGCACAATCAGCAGGTCTAATATAATTCCTAGGACTGATGTTTCCCCTAGATCATCTCTTGAATCCAGAGCTACCCAAAGCATCCTTGTCCTAGCCAGCACCTTTGTATCTTTTTATACCCTCTCTTCTGTCTTTGGCTCTTTCAAATAATTCTACTTGGCTACCGGTAAGCCTCCGTGCACTAACTGATACAGGTTTCCCAATGTGCACACTCTTTATTTTTATGAACTATGATTCTAGGGTACTGAAGCTCTGCTTTTCTAACATAATTTTTTAAAACACTTTATATTATCAGAAAAATTTAAATTGTATTTTTTAAATAATATTCAATGTTAACTTACTCATTTAGCACAGATTCACAGAAGTGTAAGCACAATTATATAACAGCAACATTACAAGAGAATGGCGGCAGTATATGTGCACAGTGTATGTACTTGTATGTGTATAAATGTGTGTATATCTATAGAAAATCAGATTATGTTTATTATCCATCAAGTAATAATATTGATAAGTAAACATCAAAAATGCAAAAATAACACTAATTACAACAATTACAAACTGCCTTAAAGTTTATTTTATCTGCTATATTTAAGGCCATCCCAGTTGATTAAATGGTTAAATTACACAAAATGTATTTTTAATTTTTCTAATTTAAACCTCATGCTTTAGTTTTGCCTGTTGGAAAAAATGTCTAATTTAATATAGTCAAATAATAATGCTTGACTTTAACAGGAACAATGAGTCTCTCTGTGTTTAAAATAATAATGAATACATTTGAAATTAAATTTGAGATTGCTATTTATGACAACTGTACTATTTTCTTTTCTTTCTTTTTTTTTTTTTTTTGGTGATAGGGTCTCACCCTGTCGCCCAGGCTGGAGAGCAGCGGTGTGATCTGAGCTCACTGCAACCTCTGCTTCCTCGGGGGGTCAAGTGATCCTCTCACCTCAGCTCCCTGAGTAGCTGGGACTACAAGTGTGTACCACCACACCCAGCTAATTTTTGTATTTTTTGGTAGAGGCGGGGTTTCACCATGTTGGCCAGGCTGGTCTCAAACTCCTGACTTCAAGTGATCCATCTGCCTCAGCTTCCCAAAGTGCTAGGATTATAGGTAGAAGTAAAGTTACTATCTAAAAGTGTTTCTACACCTTTGTAAAAACACTTCATGTTTAGATAGTAAAGTGTAACTTTATAACTTTAGATAGTAACTTTATTATAGTTGTGAGCCACTGTGTCTGGCCTCCTATATCCTTACTTTGTCATGAACTATACTATAACAGTTCATATATATATATATATATATATATATATATGTATATATATACATATATATGTATATATATACATACACACACATACACACACACACATATATATGTATATGTGTGTGTATATATATACATGTATATATATGGTGCTTGTGTTAACCCACTTGCCAACCACATAAAGAGGAAAAATGGTATTGATCAGCATGATCAGACTCTAGCACAGCATGGTGGATAGTTGAGTGTATTTAGGAGTTTTCACTTTAAGCTCTGCCCACCTATAATCTCTGGGGCTCATAGTGATGGCCTAGAAAACACTCAAGAGGCAGATGGTGCCATCAGACACTCCCCGACTCACTCTTCAAATAAAAGAAGTTTCCTCCAGAATAACTGTAGAGATGTTTCAACCCAAAAGCCAGCATGATCTGTGGGACTCCTCTAGAAAGGAGAGATAAGCTATTGGCTACCACAAGATGCTTCAGAATAAAATCCATGGACCTTAATGTGTACCCAGTCAAGTACAGGGAGAGATAATGGTAATGGAGAGAGAAGTCTTCCATGATTTCAAATATACTCTATGATAAGAAGATTATTCCTATTGCCAAATCTCTGGAGGCCATTCTGTTTACCATAACTGATACTTGTCTTCAGAGCCAGAGGATCTTGCATAGAAACAGGATGCACAGCTGCATTTATCATTTCAGCTGAAATCCAGTATTATCCATGTACAATTAGTTATTAGCCATGTACAATTAGTATTAGCCACGTACAATTAGTTCCTGCTCAGATATGCTTACAGTATTTTTTAAATGTTAAGAGATTTCCAAGAGTTGAATATATAACATTTAGAGGAAACACACAAGATACGAATCACTGATATGAAGAGCATACATCTTACACAGAAAGATTAAGTGATTTGTCACCATTCACAAACTGGCTATGGTCACAGCAGGGGCTTGGAATTGCCTGGGCTGGTAGGAAAGACAGTGCATTTAGCCACCAAGTCGATCAGTTATGTTCTTCAATCAGATCTATATTTATTTGTGTTTTTATGCTTTGTCATTTTATTTTGTATTGGTGGCATTATATTTTACTTTATATTATTGGTTGTAATAAATTTCTACTTATGTGCATTTATTCTATAATTCAGTATCAAATATGAATAAAGCTTTATATAACTTTATAAAAAAGAAATGTCTTCTTCTTTCATCTTTCTGTTATACTCCTCAAGGGTTTTAAAGCTATCTAACTGGTTCTGGGGCATCTATTTGGAAATTTCCTCTTCATATCATTTATGTTCTGCCCACCTGGAGTTGCTGGGGCTCACAGTGATGGGCTGAAAGACACTCAACAGGCAGAGACATGTTAGAAATCCATGTCTATTGTGCCTGTATTACTTAGCCAAAAATATCAATTTTAACATCCAATTACAAAGTAATGAAGAGAGCTTCTATCCTTGAAAGCCTACTCATTTGGATCCGTCAGTTTACATGCTGGGAATAGTGTTTATTAATGGTTGTAGAACCAGGGTTAGCAAACTCAAGATTTTTTTAGCAGAGAACATGAATAAATGGCCCTGGCCAGGTGGGAACTGCAGTATACCAGAGAAAATGTGGCCTGTTCAACGGGATAGATGTCACTTCGCTGTTGTGAGGGCAGTGAGGTGAGAGTTAATAATTTTTCAAAAAAATGTTGACAGTCCAGATTTTTATGTGAAGTCTCCATATTTTTTTAATGCAGACTGTTAATGTATTAAGAACTTTGTTTAAACTTCCCTAAAAGATTAGCGGGCTAGATTTATATAGAAGTATATCAGTTTGTGATTTTTATAAAAGGCAGTGTCCTCATAATGAGCTCAAAGGTCATTCATATACCTGTGTTTGCTGGCAAGGAGTTCAGCTGGGAGTAGGGAAAGCGGATCAACTCAAACTCACTCTGCCTGAAAATTGAGTTCAGTGTAGAAACATGGTAGGCTCTTCATGTACTATATAAACAGGGAACTCAGTGCTAATAGGGGAGAGTAGAATGGTGGGTAAATATACTTTTGTTGTTCATGATGAGAGCAATTTTTTAGCTTTCTTGTGCATTTGCAAACAACCAGACGAACAAAACAAGCAGAACAGATTTCCTTTCATCACACTAATCCTGGACTAAGCACACTCCTCTTCCTGTTTTGCTTAAATTGTTCAAGTGTTGGTGGTGATATGTGTTGAAGGTCATTATTATTGGGCGGTTGCATTTGCATCCTGAATTTTAAATACTTTTTTTCAGATGTTTTGAACCAACAGGACTTCAGCTGCTGAATTTCAGATGCCATCTCAAGAACCTCAGTTGGAATATTATATTCTGTGCACACAGAGACCTCCACATCCACTACCCCCATCTCTACAAAACACAGATGGGGAAAAAAATTGATATTTGGAATAATGCTACCTGGATTGTAGGTACAGGGGGCTTATTTTAACTAGACTATCTACTTTTGTTTATGTCTCACAACTTTTTATGAAAAAGTATTGAAAATTCAGGAAAGACTTGGTTATAGCAAGTATCAATATAATCACAACAATCAATTATTGAACATAAGTCATTTTTTAATGTATAAACTTTTAGTCATTTCGTCATGAAAATTGCATTGCATATCTAATGTTTAATCAATACCCTAAAACAAATGTTTACATAGTGATCCATTTTCCATTGGTTTGCAGTTTGATAGACTAACTTGACTTCTGATGGATTTGTGTTTACTATTAACTATGCAGATTCAAGAATGGTTTAATGCATATATGAGGCAATACATACACTAATTAGTTCTATTATAATAAATATATATGACATTTGTCAATTAAAAATATACATATATAAAATAATGATTTAATGATATTTTTGAGGGGTATTATCTACTGTCCAGCTAACTTATCATTGCTATAGTGCAATATACTGCATGGTAGGAAACAGGGATACAAACATATTTATCAAATAAAGAAGTGAATTGAAGGTAGCCAAATCAGAGAACTAATGTTACACAGTGACTTCTTACTCCAGGTTAGCACAAACTTATAATGTGGAAAAGTGTATCTTAAGGTTGATGACATTCTTTTAAAGCTACCATAAGCCCCACATACATACCTATACACATCTAAATAGAGGTGTGGACAGGTATATAAAGATTTCTTTTCAAACTTAGTTCTAAAGAATTAAACATTTGTTGAGATGTATTTAACACAACATAAAATCAAATTGTTTAAATCTCAAGATTTTAATGTATAACAGCTAATAAACTGTGTGCAAATTTGTAGCACTGAACTTGTAATGTTTGAGGAAGCGCTATACTTCTGAATGACACATACCTAAACAATAAAATCTCTACTTTTATTTCTACAATTTTTAAATGACTTGCAACAAAGTAAACATAAATCATTTTGGGCCTGCTGAAGAACAAAAGTGCTTGGTTAAAACATTTTATTCTTACAGTTTCTTCAAAATGTGGGATATTGAAAGGAAAGGTAGTTTGATTTGAGTCAAAAAATAGAAAAGAAGACACTCTAGTCAAAAAGTTTCCACACTAAAATTAGATTCAAGACCACTTGACTTTTTCCACTTTTTCCTTCAGGCATATCAAAGATGCCTCACTTACCAGAATCACCATACGCCTGCTATCTGCTTCATTTAAAAGTCAGAATAATTAGGATGGGCACAAAAACACATATTCATTAGCAGAGCTTCAGAAAATAAGGTGTTCATAATAGCATATGATTTGAAAGCTATGAACAATGCAGATGCTGCAGAAATTTTGGTTAACAGGAACTCTAGAAAGGAATCTTAAAACTTGCTAAAGCCAAAATGTTTTTTCCAGAGAGATGACCTTTTCCACTTTGGGAGAATTATCTGTGTGCTCACAGTAAAACACCACCAAGTGCCAGAAATTTTTCAATAAATTTGTCATTATAGGAATTGATGTTCTTACTAACATCTAAGAAATTTTGTTGATAGGCGAAATTTTCTGCTAGACTGGGTCCAGGGTATTACCTAATTTTATAATACAGCTGGTATCTTGTAGGACTTCATCCAAAGGCAGCATAAATAAGACAAATATGGGAAGTTTCTGATCAAAAGGGACAATAATACTCTATGAACTTTATTAAATCCCCCTTCAAAGATTTCAAAGCCTCTGATAAATAATATGTCATGAGCCATTCAGGCGATAGGAGGCAGATAAGGGGAAAAATACCATTCTCCTTTTTTGCACGCGCACACAACCTGAAAAGATTAAAGGAAAAATAGCCCTAACTCAGGCTTCTCCTCAGTTAAAAGGCACCAAGTAAATCTCCAAAAAAAAAAAAAAGTGTCTAATTACAATTATGTGCTTAATTTAGTCAAACACTGTTTATTTTCCTTTTTTTGATAATTTTGGCAAAAATAAATTATATCACTTAATTTCTGGTTCCCGTCTATTTTCCTCCTCCAACTCAGCTTCAGACTGCCTGCTGGGGTTTCCAAAACACAATCTGGTCTTTCCTTATCTTAATTAAAACCTTTAGTGGGTCCAGGCAGTCTTTACTCAATTAAGGAAAGGATCCTCTGAGTAACATTCCTCAATTAATGCCACTCCTTATTCATTCACTCAACAAATCTCTCTTCCTACCACATTTCCTACACTCTAATCATACTAAGATGCTTAATTATTACTAGCACAAGATGATAGACAAATGTTTTCATATTTTACTCAGTTTTACTACTAGAAATGCTTACACTTGTCTAATAAAAGAAAATTCTAATTCATAACAAGATGAAACACACATTCTTTCCTTTGAAAATCAATTCTTGAATAGTCTACCTGAGAAAATGCATCATTTCTTCCCCTGTGCTCTTATGCAATTTTTAAATATTATCAGTAGAGTATTTATTGCACTATAATTAACTGCATACATGTTTGTTTCTTTTACTGAATGTCAGAGACCACCATGGCTTATTCGTGTCTGTAACTGACAACCTGAGAACATTGCCCAGAATATGGAATGAACTCAGTGACTGCTACCATTTGAATGTCCCCTTCAAGACTCTAATGAAACTTAATTTCCTATGTGACAGTATTGAGAGGTGGGGATTCAAAGAGGTGATTGGATCATGAGGGCTTTGCCTTCTATATTAGTCAGGGTTCTCTAGAGGGACAGAACTAGTCAGATATGAATATATCCTACTAGGAAACCAGTGTGTCCCAAAGATGAAGAACTTGGAGTCTGATATTCAAAGGCAGGAAGCATCTCGCACTGGAGAAGCATGTAGACCGGGAGGCTAAGCCAACCTAGCCTTTTCATGTTTTTCTGCCTGCTTTACATCCTGGCCCTTAATCTGGGTGGATCTGCCCTTCCCAGCCAACTGACTCAAATGTTAATCTCCTTTGGCAAAACCCTCACAGACACACCCAGGATCAATACTTTGCATCCTTCGATCCAATCAAGTTGACACTCAGTATAAACCATCACATCTTCAAGATTGGATTAATAATGGATTAATGATTTAATGAAGTAATGGGTTATCATGGGAGAAGAGCCAGTGGCTTTATGAGAAGAGGAAGAAAGGCCTGAGCTAGCACTTAATGCACTCAGCCCCCTAGGTATGTGATATACTGCACTACCTTTGGAGTCTTCAGAGAGCTCCCACCAGCAAGAATGCCCTCACCAAGATCTGCTGCCCCTCAACCCTGGGCTTCTAAGCCTCAGTAACGCTAAGAAATAAATTCTTTTTTAAAAACCAAATTATCCAGGTTCAGGTATTCTGTTACAAGCAACAGAAAATTGATTAGACACTGACCATTTGTTAAATTGAAAGAAATTAGATTAAGAAATTAAAGACTCATTATTTTTTCAACAGTAAGATTTTATGAGTCGGTAGTGTTTATATGTCTCTGCACTAGAAGGTGTGAGCATTCATAGAATATAAAGGTGTCAGTTGAGATTAGCTTATGATCAGAAGGTAAAGGGAAAACAATTAGGTATTAATAATGCCGCCTGCATCTAATATAGTAATGTTGAAACCTGATTTAAATAGAAGCCCCTGTTCTTATTATTCCATATTGCTTGCTAAGAAATATTTCTGTTCTTCTGAGGTTTGCCTCATTCTTTCTAAATCAACACTCTGTTTGTACCAAATGAAATATTTACCCAGCTTTAGCACTTACATTGAGGTTCTCAGCTCTAAATAATTCTGAAACATGATTATCAATATAGAAGCTATGACTTATATACGTGCCTTTTACTGATGAATTTAGAGAGTGAAACAAGATTAACCTGCTTTACTACAATGTCTCAGTCAAGGGTGCACAAACTCAACTGTACTGGTCTGTGCCCTGTTAACAACCTGGCCGCACAGCCACAGGCAAGGGAGCGAAGCTTTACCTGTACTTACAGCTGCTCTTTCTCACCCACATTACTGCCTGACCTCCACCTCCTGTCAGATCAGCAGCAGCCTTAGATTCTCACAGGAGTGCAAACCCTATCGTGAACTGTGCATGCAAGTCATCTACACTGTGTACTCCTTATGAGAATCTAATGCCTGATGATCTGTCACTGTCTCCCATCACCATTAGATAGGACTGTCTAGTTGCAGGAAAAGAAGTGAAAGGCTCCCACTGATTCTACTTGATCATGAGTTGTATAATTATTTAAAAATTATATATATATGTAATAATAATAGAAATAAAGTGCACAATAAATGTAATGTGCTTGAATCATCCCAAAACCATCCCTGCATTCCACGGTTTATGGAAAAATTGTCTTCTATGAAACTTGTCCCTGGTTGCAAAAAGCTTGGGTACCACTGATCTGAGGCACAGAAAAGTTTCTAAGAGCCTAAAATTACAAATCAAAATAATTTAAAATTTTTAATGAATCTTCTTGGCCAAACAAATTTAAACATCTCATCAGAAAGAACTGTATAATTTCTGTGCCTTGAGAGTAGTAATTCAGGTTATTTTATACCTGAATTACTCTTTTAAAACAAGCTTTCAATGCTGATTAAAACAACGTCATAAAATTAGTTAATTTCAAGTGATCATCCTGTAGAAATTCCATCTAAATTAATGCTAGTCAACATGTAAATATTATATGTGTATGTACTCCAAATTAAAGTAAATAAATGGGCTAGTGTGACCTTTCTTTCAGATGCATATGGAAAAGTTGGAAAATATTTCACCTTTCTAAACTGTATATAATAACATAAGTTACTAAGAATCTCTGGTTTTAATGGTAGATTTTACTTGTCAATACAGCAGTGAAAAATCTATATTTGAATCCAATGTGTTCCAGGTCATTTCTGTACAAAACTACACAATGTACTGTTTTGGGATATCAGGTTGATTGGCTCATTTACCTGATATAAACAATAGAATTTTCCTTACATAAATATGATGCAATGTGAGCTGTGTACTCTGACATGTAATGAATGGTTTGGAAGCCAGCAAGTTCCAGGAGAAATGTCATTCAGAACATCAATATATAAGCTACATTCCAAATGATATTTTTGCTCTGCTAGGGCATGCTTAAGCTTCAATTCAAGGAAGGAAGAATAAAATGATATGTAGGATTATGCATGAAATTTACATCTCAGAGGCATGATAGGAAAAGAATACATCGCAAGAGACCACCTCAGAAAAAGCACTGATTTCTGAGTCTTTCTAAGTTTTCAGAAGACCATCATACAAGTTTTTCTTAATGTCAAAAATTCATCGAGCGGTGGAAAGGAGGGAGTAAAAGGGTTTTGATGAGCAATTCTCTTATCTGCTTAGTAATTTGCTAACATTGTAAACCTACTGGGTCCTCTAGAATCTGTAGAGCCTATTATGGATTACAGATAGATGGAATCTTCTTCCTTTCTCCTTTCTCCTTTCTCCTTCTTTCTCCTTTCTCCTTCTTTCTCCTTTCTCCTTCCTTCCTTCCTTCCTTCATCCCTCCTTCCCTCCTTCCTTCCTTCTTTTCTTTCTGCATTAGCTTTGGAGAAATACCAATGCAAGACTTTTTTCTTTCTAGAATCCTACTCATACACACTTGGATCTTTAGGCTCATCTGAGACAGATTTATACAAGCAGGAAAGAATACATTGTCACCAAGTACACATCACTTACTCTTAAAATAAATTAATGGCTTAGCATAGGGAGGGCATGGAGAAAGGAGGCAGTTCTAATTGCTCAAAAGAAAAAACATGTTTTGTGTAAATTATTACAAGAAAGCAGTGGCATATATAGAATGTACATAGGAGGACAAAAAGGTATGTTTGGAGTCAAAAAGCATCATATATGTTATATCTATAATAGTATTTATAATCAAAAAATTAATTTTCAGCTCTTCCTTCTTTGTGCTTGTTTTTAAAATAAATTTACCTACCATAGTGTTTATCATAGTTATTTTCCTGGCTTTTCTTGTGTCATATCCCTAAAAAGTGCTAAAATTTATTTCCTTCTATGCAAAATTATTTTGATGTAATTCACATGTATCCCAAGCTTCAGTGACATTTGGTTACTATTAAATGATTACAGTGGAATGGAAAATAAGAAAGGAAAAGCATTTCAGTTCTTGGGCACAGTCACTCCAACCTCTTTAACTCTTTTACAACTATAAACGTTTTTGTTCCATTAACAAAACAATAGCTTTCTTTACGTAGAAAAATAACAGAAATGCAGCAAAGAGTTGTAAGTCACAATATTTCTAAAATGAGATATCATTAAAATATACATTTTGTCTAGAATTTCATTTCAGTTTCCTCCTTGACAAATTACAAATACATATTTCTTAGATCAATATTTTATATCAGAAATAATAGATTTGGGGCAAGATTATTCTGCTGCGGAACAATGTTACAAACTTGGTTAAATCTTATCCTTGTCCAAGTCCATTTGTGACAAAGTCTGTCCAGAATTGCATATTTTTGTTGACTTTTAGTTAGCCTTTTACTCTGAGCAAAAAGCAAGGGTCAGTATCGGCTAAGTGATACCCTGGTCCTGAGGCTGGTACTTCATGAAGATCTGCTGGAGAGTAACTAATTATATAACAATTTAAACACAAAATCTTTCTGAGTTTTAATTCTGTCTAGTTTTTTTTTTACATGTTTCACTGATTTGTTGAATTATCACATATATATCTAATACTGAAAACTAGATGTTCCTTCTATATGTTTATGACATGACTATTTGTCACAAACTATCAGGGCTCTCAAGGGGAAGTTGGTTCTGCTTGCTAACTTACCAGAAAGGATTGCTTAAAGTTATCCACTTTAAAACCTAAATTATTTCTTGGGTAGGTTATCTTTCAAAATATAATTGATTATATCAACGCTATATAACAAGAGAATTTAGTTACTTAAGTGTACATTTGCAATGAATTTATCCTGGCAGATTCACCAAAGAAAATAGTATCTTAAAACCAGATGTTCTATCAATGTATTGGATGAGTTAGTTTTTTGTTTGTTTTTGTTGGTTTCTATAGCCATAGTGGGTGGCTGGTAACCCATGCTTTGGAAATGTTTCAGTCTAAATAAGCTTAGTCACATAGTATAGTGAAGAACTTTGAAGACTTAATAATTTGTTTGTTCATATACTAAAAAGAGCTTTAGAAACTGTTTCTTTAGTAAATTCTTAGACCTGCCTACTCTATTGGCCCACTTCAATGCGGAGATTGGGTGGCCATCTATTCAAGAAGTAGTGTTAATTTTTGGTCTAGTTTTCAAAAGAGGTTGTCAACCCTTCTGTTTAGTTGGTTGATTGTTAAAATAGAGTCTGTCCTTAATCAGTAACAAGGAATTGTTCCTTGCCAAAAAACATATTTCCAAACTGTTTGCTAGCTAACTTCTATCAGAAGCCATTTGAAAGGAATTTGTAGGGATTGTTTTCAAAAATAAAATGCATGTCTCTCTCTAGGCAGCCAAGTTTTTAACCCCTCAATCATTCTACATTATCAAAAAGCTTCCTATTTAGACCCTTTCTTAGCTTCCAACAAGATATTTATTTTGTTGCACTTGGTTCTTAGCTTACATTAATATTAATAGATATCCTAAAAAAGATTTATAAAATGTACTACTGTAGGCAATTAATAATGCTATTAAAAGTCATCTACTACATCACATAGAATTTCCCACACAAAAACCCAGTCAAAGACATGGGCCTTTGTGCTTGATCTTACAATTAACTAACATGCTTTCTCCTTAAGTGGTGATACGACTCCTGTAAATACCACAGTTCCTTTTGTTTCAACTACCAAGAAGCTCAGAGTTAAATTTATTAATTAAAAGTTTATTTACCCATTTATAATATGTATTCTTTGTTCTAAATTATCCCTGAATTTGCTTTTCTATGTTTTTCATGGCCTTGAGTTTTTAATTTATATACACATTTTTGGGTTTTGTATATATCATTGAAAGATATCTCAAAATATTTTCTTGAATAAGATGAGTTGTAGCTAAAGAGAAAGAAAATAAAACTAGATGTCCCACTATATTGTAAAAATATTCTTAAAAAGATATGAGTAGAGAAGAAAAAGGCAAGATAAAGTGGTGATGAAAAAAATAACTGAGCACCAAAGGTAAATAAAGGTAGTAATTAGTGAAATTAGAAGAATATTAATAAATAATAAGATTAAAGGAGTCTGACCAAAAAAAGATAAATACAGATCAGAATGTAGTAAACAAAAAGAAATATAAACCCAAAGACAAAGTCTGTAGGCTGGAATAAGTTGAATACTTTGATACACACACAGCAGCAAAACCATTCAAGTCATGTGCAGATGGAAAAGTCCACACTGCTCCTGTGCATTATTGGTGTGGTATTTTAGGGGAAACCAAAACGAGCTCACCATCTTCTAATGCCTACAAGGGTTGTTTTAATGTGTGTTATATTCACAACAGTTTTTATTATATCACCAAACATTTAAAATCCAATTGTTACAATGTTACTCTGATGTTCTCAAATATGTGAATTCACCTAATAGATTAACAAACTCAAATGATAATGAACAGAATCCTTTGAGTAGTGGTCCCTAAGAATCAATGAATTTGGAAGGATGCCAGAGGTTTGATGCACAGGTTATGCAGGGAAAGATGGTGACGTGCCTTTTATGGGCCCAACGGAGGTAGCAAGTGCTTCTCTTTCCTGTGTATCTTTCCAAATAACTCATTTGTATTTCCTTTTTTCCTCTCAATAGTTTACTTTTGTCAGTGACTTTTAGAAAGTCACTGACTTGCTGAAGCATTGGTTTTCAAAGTGTGGCCTCTCAGACCACCAGCATCAGTCTTTCCTGGGAATGTTACGAATGCAAATTCTAAGGCTGAGAAATAAAAAAAAAAATGGGAGGGGGAGGGTAGGGCCTTGCAATCTGCGGTTCAGCAAGGCCTCCAGTTGTTTGTAACGCACTTCGAGAACCACTGGATCAAAGGAATATTTGAAGATGAGGAGATCATTCACAAGCACACTGAATGTGAGTGAAGGAATAGAGACAGGGTTTGAAAAGGAGAATGGAAAACCGCAGAAAAAGAAAATAAGCAAGAGATATCTTCCCACTTTCTTGTACTAGAGACTCAAATGTGAGTTTGAGTTCATATGAATCTTTTAGTTTTCTTTTTTAATTTATTGTTTGTATACTTGTGCCTATGCTGGTTTTCATTCTTCATCTGTACTGAAAAGAGAAAGTCTGATACTAAGTTTATTAAAAAAATAGAACTAATACTTCACATTCGCTAGACTTTCTTAACTCATTATCCTCAGACAGCATAACACCCCAATTCCTAAGTCATTCTGCAAATGATCAAGTTTCCTCTTAGCTTTAGCTCCATACAGGGATCAACATCACCAGTGCAATTTAGTCACCCCTGAGGTAAGCCTCCACAGCTGTTTAAACAGTGCATGGCCCATAACAACATGACAGTGTAGGGCAGGAAGCAACGAAGGATTCTATTTCTAATTGAACCTCTGATGGGAATTGAAATAGGTGGTATTTGATTTCTTAAACTAGAATTCATTTGCTTATCACAAACTTTTCAGCAGCACACTTTCTCCCTCCAAGCACCACCACTCTTAAAAACATTTCCATTCCTGCAACTACTTCTTAACTATGGATTCTCATGTGGAATCTGATGCTATCTCCTTTGAAAGCAAGTAATTTTAGCTTTGAAATGTCTCTACATTGTTATGGATTGAAAATTACAACCTACTTCACAATCCCTAGAGATTATTTAGAGAAAAAACAATGAAGATCATCCTTAAAAGATAGGCTTAAATGTTGAATTATTTAGCCTGAATGAGAGCAGATTAATAAATAAGTTGTTCACATAATTACCAGATTTTTAAATCTGGGAAACTTTTCAGAGAGAATGAAGGGGGTGGCTGCTACAGAGTGCCAGGACAACAGGCCCACACTGGAACTGTCTTCAGTAAATAGGGAACAGGCTCACTCTATGACTAGGAGACTTATTGGCTAACTTCAAGTATATGAAAAAGATTTTAATGAGAAAAATATTTATCATTTACTCTCTTTATCCATGAAGACCAAATAAGAAAAAAAGCAGGATATTTTGTTGTTGATTTATACGTTTATTGAGGCTCCTACTATCATTGGACTCATCTAATTACTAGACATATGTTTATATAAAATAATTACTTTTTATAAAATAATAATTTCATTATTCAGTTACTAGACACAGTTAGATCATCTTGACTTTCAAAATATTAATTGTAAAAACTAGTGACTATGAGAGCTGTAGATCTGCCACCCATGGCGATTCATTACCTCTGCTTATAAGGAACTGTTGTTAAATATAGGAACCCAGTCATTTTTGTGAATTGTATTAAAATTCTACAGTAACACAGCTCGCTGAAAGAAAATTACTAAGACATTATTGTTACATTTTTTATAATCTACAGAGTTCAAAATTTAATTCCTATTCTATGGAGGCCTTCTAGATGTAATTATTTCCTCTACCTGTCTATACATTGTTGAGGGTTGGACTGTAGACATTCATTAAAGAAAGCACAGGCAAAGCAGTTTCATGTTGTTTACTTGGTATTCTTTTAATAGCATATCCTCACACGGTTCCATGTAGACCTCTTTCTTTTGCTACATGCTCTACAAGCTACAAAACCTAAAATTTATCTGATGGGTCAAATTTAACCATGAAATTTGACACCATCAGATTTAATCATAAAACCTGACACTTAGAACCTTGGCTTTCAAGAGCAAGAATTACAACATATGAGGAAAAGTGGAAGGAAAAGGGAAGGAAGGGAAGGAAAGAAAAGAAAAGGAAGGCAAAGGAAAGAGAGGAGGGGAGGGAGGATACGGAGGAAAATGGAGGGGAGGAGAGGGGAGGTAAGACGAGGGAAGGCAAGAGGAGGGGAGGGGAGGGGAGGGGAAGACATATGGCATGAAAATTTTCAAGAGAAGATGTCCCCAAAATATTTTATGTCTTTAAAAAGCACTAAAATATACCTCTACAAAACATTAAGGCAATAAAGCTGATAAATTCAGTAACATTAGGATTTCATAAAAAGTTCATATCAGTGTGTTAAGAATTCAAAACAAATCGTTAGTTCTGAGGTTTTTTTTTTTTTTTTCCTCTTAGTCAATTCACCTAACATTGGATAGATACATCCTAGGTATCATCACACACACATGATTAGCAACGTGATACTCTGTTATTGATTAAATACATACATTCCTCTTTTCTCACTTTAATATTGCATGCAGCTCATGAGTAGTGCCAAATAAGTCATACAGAAATGTAGTCCCTCATGGAGCAAGATCAGTTCTGTATGGGATGTCTCTGGAAGGCTTCAAAAAGTAGAGCTTTGTTCAATTGGGTGCATCACATAAAGAGATAAGGAGAGAGAAAATAGAAAGTCATAGAGCAAATCAATTTTCCTAAAGATTTACAATAGTCTTCCATTATCCTTGGGGATATATTCCAAGACCTTGAGTGGATGCCTGAAACATTAAAGAGTATCACACCCTATTGCCATCCATTGAAACACATTTTCTGTTCACGTCTTTCACCCACCAATTTAATGCCTTTTATATCGTAACTAGCATTAAGAATGCACTCTGGTCGTACCCTTTGCAGTATGAGGTTGAACAGCAAAACTAGCATGAATTCTTTTCCTTTCTTTACTACTTCATGGATAGATTTGTTTTTACCATAGATTTTAGCAATCTCAGCATATATTTTGGTGATCACCAGGCTGCTAAGTGACTAATGACCAACGGGCAGGTAGGCTAGGCAGCATAGATCTGCTAGACAAAGGAATGGTTGATGTCTCAAACAGGATGGAGAGAGATGACACAGATTTCATCATACTACTAGAAGAGCTTGCAATTGAAACGTATGGATTATTTATTTCTTTCCATTTAATATTTTCAGACCACAATTGACCACAGGTAGCTGAAAGTGAGGAAAATGAAAAACTATGGATGAGGAGGGATTACTGTAATTAGGGGCAGTGGTGAGAAAAAAGATCAACACTTTATTGAGGTGAGATTTCTAGCGGTGGGGTTTGGATTTTATCTTGTGGGCTTAGGGATCCACTGAAAGTTTGTAGAAGGTGATTTGGGGATCTATGGAAAGTAGCCTTGTAGCAATGTACAGATGACAATCACCGTGAAAACAAATAAACCAGTACAGGCTTTATTTTAGTCACCAGAGAATGAAGAGAATGAAGATCTAAAATAGGGTAGTGGTGGTGGTCAGTAAGGGGAAAGGAAAAGATAAATACCAAATATACTGTAAAAGAGTAATCTAGATCAGTGGTTGCCAAGCTTTCTGGCACCAGGCGTCAGTTTCCTGTAAGACAGTTTTTCCACGGATGGGGAAGAGGGGAGCTTTCTGGTGGAACTGCTCCACCTCAGATAATCAGGCATTAGTTAGATTCTCGTGAGGAGCACACGACCTAGATACCCTGCTTGTGCAGGTCACAGTGGGGTTGTGCTCCTATGAGAATCTAATGCTGTTGCTGATCTGATATCCTGCTGTGTGGCTGGGTTCCTAACAGGCCACAGACCAATACTGGTCCACAGCCAGGGGGTGGGTGTTGGGGACCCCTGATCTAGATGCTACTATTACTACTGAATATGAAGGTCTAATAAGAAGGGGGAATTTAAGCATTCTAAAGTTATGAGTCTCCTTGACTGGGACTATTGAGGTACCACTAATGGGAGAAAGCTGGTGTGAAGAGGGAGAACTTGGTGAAGCATGGAAATGGCATGTGAGAGAAGAGCATTCTATTGGGGTCACAGTTAATATGATGAGTTGACAGAAACTCCCAGTAGAAATACTGAGTAAACCGTTGATATGAACTACTAGGCATGCAGTGCTTGAAGCTTAGGAAATGAATCAGATCTCTGAGATGGAGAGTGTACATACACAGCCAAATAGGCCAAGAAGAGAAGCCTGGGTGGAAGATGAGAAGAGGTCCAGCAGAGGAAGTAGAACAAAGAGAAGACTATCCATCTGGTCAGGAAAATAGGATGTACACACGAGGCATTTCTAAAATGGAATCTGATACAGGGAATTGGTTAATAGGTATTAGAAAGCTGTGAGACCAGAAAAGGGATGCTAATTTCACCTAAGATGATTACAGCCACCGTCCCTAGGGCAGGGTGAATAAAGGAGAAGAGGTGGTAACAGTGGAAACCCAGATTTGAAGGAGGGTCCCCATGGAGTCGGTGCTATGTCCTTTGGGGAAAGCTACTTGAAGCTGGTTATCAGATTTGCAGGCTGGGGGGTGCGGAACTAGTCTGACAGGTGCTAGAACTCACTGGAAGGGGTACGACTCAGCAAATGCCCAGGAGTGTACGCTTCGGTAGGTGAGGGAACACTGGAGCATCTCATACTCCAGCCTTAAAAGAAACCACATTCTAATTACCCCCAGAGGCCGAGGCTGCCGCTGGAGGCTGAAGCCAACTGTCTGCTGTTGCTAGAACAATGCTGATAGAAACTGGAAAAACAGGAGGGAAGTCATGTCTCTCCTTTCACCTTCCAACCTCTCTTTCACGCCCCCTACTGGCAGAACTTTACAGGAAGCCAGCTGATAAGGAAGTCTGGGAAATTTTATCTGTAGAGTCCCATGCCCAACCTCATAGAACAGTGGAAAAGGGCCTCTTGGACTTGAGGAACAATAGTGAAATAATCAGCACATCTAGAGAGGAATGTGCTACAGAAGCTGAAGGAAAAGTGAGGTTTCAATAAGAAAGGGGAGGAAAACTTCAACAAATGCTGGAAATAAGTCAAGGAGAATGAACTAGGCAAAGACTTTTGAACTTGGTGATTAAGGTAAAAAATGAAATGTTCTTAAATGAATAAGCATTGGAAAAAAATTCTCATACAAAACCTTAGGAACTACTGTCAATGTCTGTGATTAATCAATTATGTTAGTTTCTCATTTCCTTAAACACTTGAAAAATAGTAAATAAAACTTTTGTTATATCTATAGAGGATCATAACTAATATTTCAAAATCTCTATAACAAAAAAACATATGTATATGCCAAATAAAAGTATTAACAATTAAGCATACAATATGTTTATTGTACCAAAATGCTACTGACTTGCCCAAGGATTTAATTTATAAAATATATTACTCTTTACTTTTTATTATTGTAAATACATTTTAGAATTCTTATTAAATTTCTTCTGAGTCATTAGAAAGATGTGAGTAACCCATGTTAGGAACTGATGGCTTAATATTGTGTTGGGATGCCCCTGGCACTGCAGTGGAGAGTCTCAGCATGAAAGAGTGGCATAAAGAAAATGTTCCTCCCTCCTGCAGAGATGAGAATTCCATCACACCATCATCTCTGCTCTTTCCCTTTCCCCCCACAGAGCTTAAAAAATCTGCCTAGAATGTACATTCCACAGTCCTCTGAAGTATTATAGTAATATTAATAAATTCTTCACATGACATTTGGACAAAAGCCAGTGATAGATAGAAAAACTGAGGTGTCTCTTAGGTCTGAAATGGGTTTTTAAAAATTTCCATGTTAAACAAAAAAGGAAAGCTACATTTTAGTAACTGTAAGTGCAATGATTTCATAATAAGTATTAATAACCAGCTTATGCTAAATACTATGAGTGTGAATATATTTATTTACATTACAGAACATACAGGTAGCATCCTAGTAGAATGGTACATCAGCAGTTAAAAGACATAATTATCCTGGTTTCATGCAAAAGGAAAGAAATGATCAAGCACTACAATAAAGTCTCCTCTTTTGCTAAATTATCCTCCTTACCCCATCTAGGCTATATATTTATACACACACACATATATATACACACACACATACAAACACACACACACACACACACACACACACACACATATATATGACATATGGAGGTTCTTTCAAGCTTCTGAAGTGCTATCTTCAGAAGCTCTGCTTCAGAACACCCTGGATTTGTTCATTTCTTCTACCAGTTTTTTTAAAAAAGCTATATGCAAATATGTTGTACACCCTCCCCTCCCCCAACACACACACACACAATTTAGAGAGATTACTAAAAGAGTTGGTATTTTGTACAAAAATTTAAGGCCCTTGGCCAGTGGAGTTCTGTCCAAGTTAATCCACACTGTTTCTATAAGTTATAATGTAAAATGTACATATGTATAACATAGTTATTAATATCTACTACTGCAGCCCTGCACCATTTCTGAAGAAATACTCAACCGTATAAGCCAGGAAATATTATCCTCAAATATTATATAAAGAAACTAAGGCCCAGAGAAGACCCTGTCTTACAGACAGTAAATGACAGAATTAGAAAGATTTCTAATATCCAAACTCTTTCTACCAAGGTGAACTGCAAAAATGCTTATCGACACTGCAACCTAAAAGAGCAACTGGCTCTTTGGATCTGTCATTCACAACACTGTGTCTATACTAAAGGGCATCATTGGCTCATCTTTCTGGAAAAATGATACCCTTGGATCCATTCTTTACGATTCTTCTGCCATCAGGTGTACAGAGACCATACAGCAAACTGCAATGGAAAGCTCTTCAGGAAGATCTCTGCTGAGCTAAGACTGAGAGTGACTGCTGCTCTGTTTGAGGAGTCTGGTCCAATACGTAAGAGAGAGGGATCACTAATATTTTTAAAGGAGAAGTTGTCTTACCATGGAAGCCAAGAATATGGTGTGAAGGTCACTGAAGACGTTTGGCTGTGTGCTGTTTCCTTGCCTGTTCTTCAGGGAATCCCCACTGGCTAGCACAATGCCTGGCATAGACATTGACCAGATTCGTTGAATTAATGAGCTAAAAGTCACAGACATATCTTGAATTTCTAAAAATTGTTTGGAGGGTCAAAGATAAGAAACCAAGGCTTAAAAGAATAGGACATTTTTCTGCAAGTTGTTTCTCAGGAAACTGTTTTCCATACACAAGAAGTTGATTGTTGGATAAAGATTTGTAATCATGAGGATTTTTTTTTTCTGACGTAGTAAATGACCAAGGAAATCACACTATTTTCTTTACCTCAAAGCAAACAAAGGCCTGGTTAAAAGTACAACATGTCAATTACTTACACCCTCTGAAAACAACTAGCTGTATAGATATATAGAAATATTTTATGAACATATTCTGATTGAACAACCCAGTATTAAACAGCTGTTTCTCCTGTGATGAAGAGAAAATATTTTGCTTTGAATATATATTTTATGTTTAAAGTTCCTTTGGGATTTATTAAATTGAAAAAGTGAGGGAAAAAATAAGAAACCAGAGTGTTTTTAAAGAATAAAAAATATTTTGGCAGTATCTTCTAACATCTAAGATACCTGAAATTAGAATTGCTCTCAGAGGGCCCAGATCGATCCACTACGGCAAACACTCTGATCCTTAGCCAATTGTGTGCACACTGCACAGAGATCTAAAGTGTGTCTTGCATTCCAGAAGTGCTACGCTGACTCTTACAGCAATCGAGGCTCCATCAGAGCAAATTGCAGCAGCCAGGTTCGAGTCATATCTGGTAGAATGCACAAAGCCTGGAAAATCACATAGTTTAAAGATAGGTTGACCAATGTGACTAAAACTCATTGTAAAATCAAACTTTTTTAGGACTTCAAGAAACAAACTTCCAAATGAAGTCATGTGAGGCCAAAGTTGCAGTTCTTAAAAAAATTGTAGGTGAAACAATTATAGCAAGTTGTCCCTGATTACCTAAGCTTTGCCTGTTGACTAAATTCATCATACTGTATGTCAAACATATATTACAGGTTACACCTTACACTTACATATTATACATACACTGCATAAAGACATTTTGGTCAATGATGAACCGCAGCTACAACAGTGATACCATAAGATGTGACATTTTAACGTCATAACGCAATGCATTATTCACATGTTTGTGGTGATGCTGGTGTAAACAAACCTACTGGGCTGCCTACCAGCAGTATAAACTATAGCACATAAAATTATGTACAGTATGTAATACTTGATAATAATAAACTACTGTTACTGTTTTATATATTTGCTATACCATCCTTTTGATAGTTATTTTAAAGTGTACTCCTTCAACTTATTCAAAAAGAAAAAGGTAATAATAAAACAGCATCAGGCAAGTCCTTCAGGAGACATCCAGAAGAAGGCATCGTCATCATAGGAGATGACAGCTCCGTGTGTGTTATTGTCCCTGAAGACCTTTGAGTGAGACAAGATGTGGAGGTGGAAGACAGTGAAACTGATGATCCTAACCCTGAGTAGGCCTAGGCTAAAGTGTGTACTTCTGTCTTAGTTTCCAACAAAACTGTTTACAAAGTATTAATAATAATAAATTTTAGAGAAAGAAAAAAGTTCAGAATAATATAAGGAAAGAAAAATTTTTGTACGTCTATACAATGTGTTTGTTTTAAGCTAGGTATTATTACAAAAGAGTAAAACAGTTCAAAAAATTTAAAAATTTATGAATTAAGAAAAAAATTAAAGCTAAGGCTAATTAATTGTTGAAGAAACAACATTTTATAAATTTAGTGTAGCCTAAGTGCAGCGTTTATAAAGTCTACAGTAGTATACAGTAATGCCCTAGGCCTTTTATACCGTATTTTTACTATATCTTTTCTATCTTTACATATATTTAGGTATATGAATATTTACCATTGTGTTGCAGTTGCCTAGAGTATTCAGTACAGTAACCTCTGTACAGGTTTGTAGCCTAGGGGCCAGAAGCTACACCACAGAGCCTAGGGGTCTAGTAGGCTATACCATCTAGGTTTGTGTCCGTACACTGTCTAATGTTCACATAATGACAGTATCACTGAACAATGTACATCTCTGAACCTATTCATGCCGTTAAGTGGCACAGGACTATGTAAGTATATTTTATAGACTACATCATCATTGTTCAAATGCATGTAGGTACAGTTGTGTTTAACATAATGCAAATTCAGTTTAAGTATTACTGTATAGTTACCTTTAAACAATTGCACATCTTCCCAACAAATAGATTTTAAAAGGTTTTAACAATTGTGAAAGATGTGAAAGGTTTTCGTCTCAAAAGTGATTCCCCATATTCCAAACATTTGTGCAATAAGGGTGAGGGTACAAATGAAACATTGACAAATTAAGGTTACATTTTTGAAGAATACCTTATGCTACCATATTTTTGTGAACTGGAAAAAGTGTCTTCCTCAAGTAAAAGTATTGTTACTGTATTAGTAATTTCTTAATAACTGTGTTGTGAACATTCTGTATAAACTGTACAAGTCAAATTATTTAACGTAAAATAATAAAAACACATTTTAACTATAATAACTAGAAACAAGTCTAAAATGTAATTATTTTATTATAAAATACACTACTGGATTTCATAAAAACTCCTTTGTAGCAGTTTCAATGTTTTTCTAATCCAATACTCATTTTCTGTATAAAATCGTTGCTATACTCGATAGTATTTATATTACAGATGTTTTGTTTAATAGATTTTAATTTTGAGAACCTATGTTTTTAATATATGTTCTGTTTTTACATATGTGCATATATATGTTTTTCGTATCTATGTTTTCATATATACGTTCTAGTAACTGATTTTGGAGAAAATTAAATATATACTAAGAGCTAAAAGTATATTCAAAAATAAGTCTAGTAAATCACTGCTGCAAATATTTTGCAATACCTTAGGAGAATAATAACAGATTCTACAGTAAAAAAACTAAGGTTTTATATACTCATCAATCACTTTCATTTGTAAGTTTTACAAAGTTACAATATTTTAATTTAAATATAATTCTTCAAATTTTATGTCATCCAGAATCTTGCTGTTCAGAGTGCAGTTTGTGAACCATTAGCATCAGCATCATCTCTGATTCTATTAGAAACATAGAGTTACAGATTCCACCACAGATGTACTGAATTAGAATCTGCACTTTAACAAGATCCATCAGTAATACTTCTGAACATTAAACTTTGAGAAATGCTTACCTATAATGCTGAAAAAAATGACAAATTTGCATAATAAAATAATATCTTTAAAATTGTATTGTAATATTCAATACAGAAAAGAATGATTTTGAAACTCAGATGGACAGATCATAAGACTGATTTTTCCCGCTTACTCTGGTATTTTCTACATTGTGAAAGGATATCAATGTTAGTTTCATTAGCATCAGTAATATACTTTTGTCTACACTGTTCAAAAAATTTCTTAATTTCTTTATGTTTTGCAGGGCTGTATGAATACAAAACCTTGTTTCTGACATAATTATGCTTAAAACAGTGCCAAATTAGAACTTAGAAAATAATTTTTAATGTGAACATTTTTATAATCTGTGGCTAGTATCCTAAAAGTTGTTTTTTATCAATGTAATTAAGAGTTTCTAAAAGATTTTCTCATACTACTTCTGTTACTAGTGGCACAATAGGCCTTTCTTGTTTATTTGATAATGGCTTCAAATTTATGTGTAACAAATGTGTTTTGATTATTCTCTAGATTTTCCATTGAGACTGGAAAGTGGTTTCTAGCTAGTATTTTTAAAATTAGTGTTATAAAACAAAAATTCTACTAAATCATTTACTAACAAATTTGAAGAAAGAATAGAATAAAGCACATAGATAGCCCTAGAATTTTTGCAGAAACTGAGATCTATGTAAAGAAAGAAGGAAAAAAATCAGAGAAGGAGTATTAATATAAAATGAAATCTTTTTATAAATTCTTAATCTAATAGATAAATGTGTGTTAAAGTAATAAGAAAAACAATGTATTTTATGATTATAGCATATGGGCAAGTGAAATGGATTACAATAATTTTTAAGAATTAGAAGAGATATATTTGAAACACGATTACAAGGTTCTAACACTAGACACATATTGGAACTTCACATTTTATTCTCCTTCAATTATAATTTGTCTTAATTTTTTTCTTTTATCTCTGAGTTGCCTTCTGAGTGAGTTCTTCAGATTTGTCTTCTGAAAACCTCTTATTTATTAGAAGTGTTATTTGAAAAGAGACAGATCTTTCAAAATTTATGTTGCAAACCCTATGGAAATCACTAAAAGAATTTTAAAGGAGATATAATTGGTGTATTGAGAGAGAAATGAAAATGAAATTATATAAAATGCATAATTAAAACCAGAGAAGGCAGAAAAGAAGGGAAGAAAAAATAATAAACAAGTGTAACAAATAAAAAATAGTTACAACCATGTCAGATATTAATCCAACTATATGAATAATCACTTTTAATGTGAATAATCTAAATACACCAATTAAAAGACAGTGAGAGTGGATAGAAAACAGATCCCATTACATGATAGCTTCAAAAAACTGACTTTAAATATAAAGATATAGATAGGTTAAAAATAAAGGAATTAAGAAAAATAGATCATGAAGAACACTAACTAAAAAAGCTGAAATAGCTATGTTATTCTTGGACAAAGTAAACTTCAAGATGAGGAATAATACTAGAGATAAAGAGGGGCACTATATACCGAAAAAGCTGGCAATTCTTTAAGAATACAACAATCTTTAACATGGATGCACCTGATAACAGGGCATCAAAATACGTTAAATGAAAACTAACAAAACTGCAAAGAGAAATAGACACATTCACTATTATAGCTGGAGACTTGAACACTCCTTTTTCAGTAATGGATATATGAAGCAGGCAGAAAAATCAGTAAGGATATAGTTAAACATAACAGCGGTATTAATTGGTTGGATTTAATTGACATTTATAGAATATTTCATCTAACAGCAGCAGAATAGGCATTCTTCTTGAGCTCACATTCACCAAGATAGACCACATTTTAGGCCATAAAACACATTTAAACAAATTTATAAGGATAGAAATCATTCCAAGTATGTTCTCAGACCACAACAGAATTAAACTAGAAATCAGTAAAGGAAAAATACTTTAAAAATCTCAAAATATTTGGAAATTAATCAACATACTTCTAGATAACACACGAGTCAAAGAAGAAATCCCAACTTAAAATTTAAAAATTATCTATTTTTTAACCAAATAAAATTTGAGACACAACTTATAAAATATCCGTAATGCACTGAAAGCTGTGTTTAAAGAAAAATATACAGCATTAAATGAATACCTTAGAAAAGAAATAAGATCTGAAAATAATAATCTATGCTTATTCCTTAATAAACTAGAGAAAAGGAACATTATAAGTCTAAAGCAAAAAAAAAAAAGGGGAAAAAATAGAGCAGGAATCAATGAAACTGAAAACAGAAAAATAATAGAGAAAATTAGCAAAATCAAAATCTAGTTCTCTAGAAAAACCAATAAAATTTATAAACATCTAGCTAGGCTAGCTAAGAAAAAAGAAAGATAACCTGAACACTATTATCAGATATGGAAAAAAGAATCATCACTACTGATTCCATAAACATTAAAAGAATAATAAAAGAAAATTATGAGCAGTTCTTGCCCTCTACATTTGATAACTTAGATAAAATACATGAATCTTTGAATGATATAAACTATCAACACTCACATAAGGAAAAATAGGTAATTTGAAGAGGCCAATAGTTACCAATGAAATTGAATCAGTAAAAATCTTCACAAACAGAAAGTCCCAGGTTCAAATGCCTTTACTGATGAAATCTACCAAATATTTAAGGAATAAATAACACTAAATCTCTACTGATTCTTCCAGGAATTAAAGCAGAGGGTAACACTTCCTAACCAATTCAATGAACCAAGTACTATCCTAATACCAAATCCAGATAAATGCATTATAAGAAAAGAGAAAGATCAATATTTGAACATAGTTCAAATATTTTCAACAAAATATTAGAAAATCAAATCTAGTGTGTATAAAAATAATTATATACTGAGATTAAGTAGGATTTATTCCAGGGGTGCAAGGCTGGCTCAACATTTATAAATAATTCAATCCCACATCAAAATTTGAAGGAAGAAAAAAAATCATATGATCACATTAATTGATGCAGAAAAAATATTTAATGAAATCTAGAAGCCATATATAAACTCAGTAAACTAGAAAAAGGGAAGCATTCTTTATTGATTTAAAAAATCTAGAAAGAAACTAACATCACACTTAATGGTGAGAAAATGGATGCTTTCCCACTAAGATCAGGACCATGGCAAGAATATCCCCTCTCTCAATTCCTATACATTATTATATTAGAACTCCTAGCTAGTGTAACAAAACAGGAAAAGGAAATAAAATGTGAGAATATTGAGAATGAAGAAATAAAATTATTCTTTGTTCTTAGATAAAATAATTATCTATGCTGAAAAACCAAAAGGATTGACCAAAGGTTAAAAAAGAAAAACAAAAAAGAAGGAAATATTATTCCAATTATATGACATTCTGAAAAAGGCAAAACTATACAGAGAGTGAAAAGCTCCCGGTTTTTCAAGGGTTCAGTGGAAGTACAGGAGAGTTAAATGAGTGAAACACAAGAGAATTTTACGGTGGTGAGACCATACTGCATGCTACTGTAGTGGTAGATACATAATATCACATTTCAGTAAAAAGATGTATAGCTTCACAGTACAAAAAGTAAGTCAATGTATGTAGTTTTCTTAAAAAAAAAGTCATTCAGGAAGTGATGGGGTCTCAGTAAGAAATGTACAGTGTGACAAGATAATTTAGCTGCATTACAAATTTATAAAACAACACTGGAGTGGGTAGAAAGAGATAAAGTGTTAACATAACTAACTTTATACATAAGTATATAAGACTAAAGGCAAAAAGAACTGGATATAAGCACTGACTCTGATTGATACGGTGGTTGCTCATAGGGTTATGTGTTAAAAAATTCTGATTACTGCTATGCATGTATATGTGGGTATAATAAGTAAGTAACTGGATGGTGGATGATGGATATCAGCAGCCAGGTTTCTTATTGGTAGAGTGGGAAATAACAGATAAACACGGAGAGGCTAGAATGATCCATGTGGCATTGGATTAGAATTGGAGACATCAGAATGAGTACATATCTAGCTTAATACAGATGCAGATGCTTACATAAAAAAAATCCTTATTGATATGTATATATGCATGCACTTTCTCTGTCAGCCAAGAAAGCTTCCAAGTCATGAGACCTCAGTAGAAACAGGCACACTTAGTGCCAACATCTTGATTTTTAATACAATTCTTCTGTAAAAGAAACTAGAGCTTCTTTGGAAACATATGTAATTCTAAGATGGGGAGAGAAAAAAATCATAATCTTATATTTAGAAACAACTAATGACTCCATGAAAAAACTCTTAGAACTAGTGAACAAATTCAGTAAAGTTGCAGGATACAAAATCAACATACAAAAATCAGTATCATTTCTATATGCTAACAGTGATAAATCTGAAAAACAAAACAAGAGGGCAATTCCATTTACAATAGCTACCTCAGTAAATAAATTATAAAATGCCTAGATATTTAACCAAAAAAGTAAAAGACTTATACAAGAAAAACTATAAATTACCAATGAAAGAAATTGAAGAGGACATGAAAAAACTGAAAAGATATTCCATGTTCATGGATCAGAAGAATTAATATTGTTAAAACGTCTACACTACTCAAAGCTATCTACAGATCTAATGTAATCCCTGTCAGAGTATCAATGACATTCTTCACAGATATAGAAAAAAAAATACTGAAATTTGTATGGAACCATAAAAGACCCCAAATAGCTAAAGCAATTCTAAGCAAAAGGCACAATGCTGGAGGCATCATATTATATGATTTCAAATTATACTATAAACCTATGGTAATCAAAACAGCATCATGCTGGCATAAAAGCCGGCATGTAGACCAATGGAAAAGAATAGAGAACCCAGAAATAAATCCATTAGCTTACAGTCAACTCACTTTTGAAAAATGTGCCAAAAACATACACAGGGAAGGACAGTCTCTTTAATAAATGGTGTTGGGAAATTTGATATCTATAAGCAGAAGAATAAAACTAGATCACTATCTTTCACCATATACAAAAGTCAACCCAAAATGAATTAAAGGCTTAAATGTAAAACTTGAAACTGTGAAACTACCAAAAGAAAACAGTGGAGAAATGCTGCATGATAGTGCTCTGGGCGAAGATTTTTTAAGTAAGACCTCAGAAGCATAAGCAACAAAAGCAAAAATGGACAAATGGAATGATGTCAGCCTAAAAAGCTTCCATACGGCAACAGAAACAATCAATAAAGGACAGAGACAACCTACAGAATGGGGAAAATATATGGAAACTACCCAGCCAACAAGGAATTAATAACCAGAATGTATAAGGAGCTCAAACAACTTATTAGCAAAAAACCAAATAATCCAATTTTTTAAAATGGGCAAAAGTCCCAAATAGATATTTGTTTAAAGAAGACATACAAATATGGCCAACAGGTATATGAAAAATGCTCAACATCGCTAATTATCAGGAAATGCAAACCAAAACCACAAGATATAATCTCATCCCAGTTAGAATGGCTATTATTATTTTAAAAAATTAAAATTCTGGCGAGGATGTAGAAAAGGGAAAATGCTCACATACTGTTGGTGAGAATGTAAAGTAGTACAGCCATGATGGAAAACAGCCTGAGTTTCCTGAAAAACCTAAAAATGGAACTATCATATGATCTGGCAATTCCACTCTGGGTATGTATCAAGAGAAAGAAAATCACATAACTGCACTCCAATGTTTCTTGCAGTACTATCTACAATAGTCAAGACATGGAATTAACCCAAGTGCACATCAACAGATAAATGGATAAAGAAAATATGATATATAAAAATATGTGTGTGTGTGTGTGTGTGTGTGTAATGGAAAATTATTCAGCCAAAAATTAAAGATATTCTGTAATATGCAGCAACATGGATGGAACTGGAGATCATTATGTCAAGTGAAATAAGACAGGAACAGAAAGACAAATGTCACATGTTCTCCTTAATATGTGGGAGCTAAAAAAAAGTGGATCTCATGGAGGTAGAGTATACAATAATAGTTACCAGATGCTGAAAAGGGAAGGAGGGCAGGGGATAAAGAAACGTTTGTTAAGAGGTATAAAGATACAGTTAGAAGAAATATGTTTTACTATTCAATAGTACAGTAGGAAATTATAGTTAACAATAATTTATTGTAAATTTCAATGTTTGAGGAGCTAGATATCCCAATTCCTCTGATTTGATCATTACATGTTGTGTACAGGTATGCAAACATCATATGTACTCCTAAAATATGTACATATATATCAGTTTTTAAAAAGAAAAAAGAGAAAAAATATAAAGGAACCTAATATATGCCACTTGATATTGGCAGTGGAAATGAATTCAAGGAAATTTAATATTAAGTAATGGCACTGAGCTATTTGGTTTTCCATATGAAAAACATATTATCTATAAATAAAATATATATACCATTAAAAAAAGAAAACCTGCAAGATAGTTCAGCAGCACCTTATAGTGCCCAAAAGTAAGTAGGTACTCCTAGAAAAGAAAAAAAGAAAAGAAGGGAGTGAGGGAGGGAGGGAGGGAGAGAGGGAGAGACGGAGAGACGGAGAGAGAGAGGGAGGGAGGGAGGGAGGAAGGAGAGAGAAAGTCACAAAACTTAATTTTGCTTATATTCTGGTTTTAGATAATGAAAGAAGAAAGTCTCAGAAAATAACAAATGTCTGTCTTGTAAAATATCTTTTTTAGATTTCAGAGTTACAGTAATATTATGCAACAGGAAAAAAAGTAGCCTTGCTCATAGATTTCTCAGTTACCTGTGCTACATATTTCTAGAAACCAGACAGGCCAAGTTATCTGCTACTCCTTTCTGTCTTGCTGAATCAGCACGGAAAAGCTAGTACTAGAAACAGAATACTGTACTCCTCTAATAGTTGGGATATGGTGATTTTGATGCTTACTCCTTCTCACCCTTCCCTTGTCAATCTCATTAGAAGTAGGTCAATATCTCTATTTTTCTTACAGTGTAGTATATAGAAGTTAGACATATAAAGTTTTGGTTATCGGCTAGCTACCTCAATATACTAATACAATAGTCATAAAGCTTTAGCATGATTCTTAAACCACACAGAAATGTAAATTACATGACTAAAATAATCAGGTAGCAACATAAAGCAAGTTGACTTCATATTGTATTATTATTTTATACAAAGAAAACCAATATGCATGGTTTGAAGTTGAAAGACACGATGTTTAATACGATAAAACAAATACTTGTTATTAGGAATCTAAAAGCACAACTAAGAGATAATTATGATTTGGATTTCATCATTTATGCAAGCTCAAAAATCTGCATCCCTGCCCTGTACATAAATGCATCTGCATGTCATGTGTAATTCCTTCTACTGGCCATGCGACACTGTAGCTGCTCATGTGATGTACTTTGGTTGAAGATAAAAGTACTTCCTGATAGATTAGCAATGTTCCTTAAACTCAAATGAACAGTGCTGAAGCCCAAGGCTAGAGTCAACTGATGCTACTCATTCGCAAAGGAAATAGAATTTCCGGAGGCTCATTTCTGATTAGCTTATACTAAATATAAAGAAATCCTGGCAGGGCGCGGTGGCTCAAGCCCGTAATCCCAGCACTTTGGGAGGCCGAGGTGGGTGGATCACGAGGTCAAGAGATCGAGACCATCCTGGCCAACATGGTGAAACCCCGTCTCGACTAAAAGTACAAAAAAAAATTAGCTGAGCGTCTTGGTGCCTGCCTGTAGTCCCAGCTACTCGGGAGTCTGAGGCAGGAGAATTGCTTGAAACCGGAAAACGGAAGTTGCAGTGACCCGAGATCGCGCCACTGCACTCCAGCCTGGCGATTGAGCGAGAATCTTCAAAAAAAAAAAAAAAAAAAAGAAATCCCAACATAAAATATAATTGGTCTACCTAAGCAAATGATTTTCTTTTCCAATGACACAACATATCAAAACTTTTATCATGTGCCTTCCTTATAAACTGGCAGTTTGATACTCTTAAGGATTTATTATAGTAATCATTGACTCATTCAAAAGAAATGCTTAACAACAAAATGTTTGTATGTAGCAGAATAATATATGCTTATGGTTTGCAGCCTCTCATTTTCCAGGATACTAATTTTTGTCCATTGAATTTATTATATAACATATAAACAAATATAGGTTTGAATAACATTGTTTCACAAATAAACATTGCCTGTTATTTACTCTGTGTTGCCACTGTGATCTTTCTACCATTTTATGAATATTGAGTCTGAGTGAGTCTTTGATAATTAAGTTGGTGAAAATATATCTAATTAATTTTAACTTGGTTAAAATTTTTTATGACATTTAAAACAGTTTTGGAAACATCATAATGTTTGAGATTATAATATATCAAAATTATATACAGTAACACCATCAAGACAAATTTAAAGCAATACGAGGCCAACTTTAAAATCAGAACACACATACATACACAGATCTTTAGATAATAGGAAGCAAGATGTATATTTGTAAAAGCATAAACAAGCCAGGCACCGTGTTTCACACCTGTAATCCCAGCACTTTGGGAGACCAAGGGTGAGTGGATAACTTGAGGCCAGAAATTCTGACCAGCCTGGCCAACATGGCAAAACCTTGTCTCTAATAAAAATACAAAAATTAGCTGGGCATGGCGGCACACACCTCTCATCCCAGCTACTCAGGAGGCTGAGGAAGAAGAATCACTTGAATCCAGGAGGCAGAGATTGCAGTGAGCTGAGATTGCACCACTGCACTCCAGCCTGGGCAAAAGGGCGAGACTGCCTCAAACAAACAAACAAAAAAGCATAAACATTTATTATGCATGTCAGTTTGTATATCACACGAAGTACTTCTGAAAAAGATTTTATTACCCCCATGGCAAAACTACCCCAAATCTCCATCTACCAACAATCATACACACAGAGAAAGAAAAAAAATCAAACAGTAGAGGAGATAACTAAAATTTCCATTGAACCTTGTTATATCAGAGCCCGCAAAGCAAAAACAAACAACTATAGAAATGTGGGGTGGGGTTTTCACTCTGAATCAAGAGTAACTCTCTTAATATAACGTAACATTTACAACCAGCATTGCCATGTCCTTGCTACTTGATGCCACAGCATATGGCAACTCTAGGGAATCAGATGCAACACATGTTTTAGTTTTATCCAGTTTCACTATTGTGACTTTGGTCACCATAACTAAGAACAGACAGGTGAGCCTAAGAACAGAACAAGACAAAATGTTAAAATATTTTCTCATTTTTGCGTGTCCATTGCATTCCTACCATTGTATGATGGGCAGCTTCTAAGGGATACAATTCACTCCATTCTTTGCATTCTAAACATTTATAGCCCCATTGCAATTGGTTATCTTGCAAGAAGAATTAAATCCCAGGAATTCCTCACTTATGTCAATGTAAAGTGCTATTAACTATAGTGTTCATAAATTCTATCCGTAAACATAAATAATCACAAAAGACATTGAAGGTAAAACTAATCATAGAGGAAATCACACATGATAGCAGGACTGTGAGACTGTGGGGTAGCGGGAGAAGGGCTGAACTGGAACTTATTTGTAGTCTTTTTCCACATTCACTAATGTGGAATTTGGGAAAGTATTAACTCTCTCTAAATCTAAGCAATTTCCACTCTATGAAATGGAAATGATAATACCAATTACACAAAATTGTCAGGAATATAAAATGAGATACTGTATATGAAATGTTAAATCAATTGTAATGTGACGATAAATATATAACATTATTATTAAAATATCAGCTTGTGACCCTTTGTTCTTTTCAAGATTTGTGAATAGCAATATAAAACAATGACGTTTAGCTGTAGGCACAATATCTAGTCTAACAAAGTTCAGTTAATTTTGAAACATATTTATGTCCGAATTACCTGTGAAAAAGCCATTGTGTATATAATCAACAGCTCATCGACATGTGGTATGTATTGTTACTCACATTTGCTATATTATCATATGATAAAAACAAATCTCTGAGCCTCAGGGACTAACCACAACAAAGGTTTATTTCTCATTCATGTGATATGTTTATTGGCTGTGAGGTATCTGTGGCTCTGCCCCATGTTTTTTCTTTATTCCCAACTCTAGGCATAAAGAGTAGCTAGTTCTTCTCCAGGAAGTGGAACAAGAGCAACAGCAACATTACGTAATAGCTCTGAAACCTGCTCAGATACGGAGTCCATTTGCTAAAGCAAGTCACATGGCCAACACTGATGTTACTTGAGTGGGAAGAATATTACTCCCAGAGGGAAGGACAGCAGGGAGGGGCCCCTGTAGACACTATATATTTTAAACAAACAATGTAGTCTACTATACAATAGATATACTATAAATAAACACATTTATGCCCAAGAAAGGTTTTACCAATTTCCTACCTACTAATTTTTGTGCACAGCCAGAAAAAAATAGTGGGAAGCCCGTAAATAAATATTCAAGCCACATGGTATAAAGTGCTATGAATACTTTCTCTTAATTTTTCAGGTTTTAATATTGGTGGCCACCAGAATGAACATTCAAAATCAAAGGAAACATAGGTGGACTTTAAATAATTTCAACAGGAAAGAATTATCTTTGACTCCACTTCCAAACCCAGCCTTACTACTTCCTAGCTATAAGACCTGGGAATCACCACAGCAGTCTGAGTTGTCTCAGATGCCACGATGGTATAGAGGTGTTCACTTGTATCTCAGAAAGGTTTAAGGGGCAAAGGAAAAGCTAAGTAGAGACCATGAGAAAAGAAGTGCATTGATTGCTAATTTTATTTACTAGATAGCGCAATCACCCAGACTAGGGAGGAAATACCAGTGGGCTAGGTGGACTACAGCTTTGAGAGAATCTTTGAGTCTATATTTAACAAGGTAATTGAACATTAATTCCTTTGCCTTGGTAAACCATAGTGAGACAAGATATGCAAAAGTTCTTTGAAGTATAGTAAAAGGTATTAGAATAATAATTGCCACCAGTTTGATGATGTGCAGAATGAGCAAACTATTTAAGCTACTCCACCACTCTATATTAGTAAATGTACTCCCTTGACTAGAATAGAATTTAATGCAGTTTTGCAGAGAATAGGGAAGTCTACTGGGACATAGTCTCCTCTGGATATTTAAATATAATAAAAGTTTTCCAACCAAGAAAAGGCCAGGAGGAAAAAGAATAAATAATTATAGGGGAAAGCACCTGTGTTGAGGCAGCTAACCCACAGTACACTGAAAACACCAATGCCTGCTGAGTTAAGAGCATAACGTTTCTAAGATACTACATTCAAACACAGTAAGCAAAATATCCAGAGCTATCATGACACAGAACCCAGATTTTTTTTAATGGGAAATTAGAATATACTATTATATATTTTAAATCCCTAGCGTAAAATACTGAGTTCACTGATCAAAACAAGAGTCAATAAATTCCTAAAGCAGTTTGGTAAGACACTGTTGTGTAGCTCAGCTATCCATGGATAGACTCAGATGGAGAAAATTTTAACAAACAACAAAAGAAACAGAGGAGGAGTCTAAAGGACAATGCTTTCACTGGAAATGTGAAACTGTACTCCACAAAACCTTTTAATCGTTTCCTTCTAGAAGTAGGTTCTTCTGGTTTGGGTGTGGATCTTTGGACCAGGGTTATATAAATTCTAATGTGGCTACACTTAAGTACTTAGGTAATGACAAGTCTCGTCTCCTTCTCTCTTTCCACACTCTCTGGTTTCTCTGATTTCCCCCCTTTCTCTCATTTTACTTATTTCCTTTCCTCCACCAAAGCTATAGTGTTTGCCTAAATACACGTTAAATTATGGACAAATGCAAATGTTGCTATAGTTTAAAATTAGGAAGCCTCTGACTGAGTCTGAAATCTTTTGCTGTACAAAATTTCTGTTACAGCCATTGTTCTTGAATTTGGCCTCTGGTGCTGCATTCCAAAATAAGCCAGATTTGAAAAACCTTGACACTCAAACATGTAACTAACAGTGTCTCTTTAACACCTCCAAGAAGCAATTATAAAAATATTTCCATGGTGATTACAACCACGTGATGCTGATATAGCCCCACATAAAGTTTTGTTTCATGAAAAAAAAGAGTGAGGCTCACAGAGATGTGCTGCAAACTTATTTTTATTTTGTATTTAAAACATATATATTTATATATTTAATGTACATAAAATGTTACACACTTTCACATATACATGTCAATTATATATTAAAATATATTTATATTTTGGTTCAATACTACTTTAACATCATCTCTTTGTCAAACTGGTTTGAGTTTTTCCCAATGGGTCTCTGTATCAGAAAAAAAAATATGAGTTATAGATAATACAATTTCTCTTTGGATTCTTATAATCTCTTTCAAATCTTCAGGAAAATGCCAAACTGAAATCGCTGATCTTAGAGAACAAAGTATTTCAATGGAAAATACCAAAACATAGATAAGGGGAATAATTTAAGGAAAATGAGGCTTTAATTTGGCAGAAGAATATATTCTCCTCTATACCTCTTAATACACATTTTGTTGTCCTTTAGCAGAATTTGTAAAGGGAATTAGTATGGTTATGATGCATTTACACAATATTACAAGTACACTCTGTGTTAGGGACTCTATGTACTGCCCAGGCAACAGACCCAAGTATTAAAAAGCATATGGTAAACATATGCTGGTCATAAATATATAATGGTGGTTTCATGTAAGTTATGTATATGTGAGCCAAGCAGATAAAATGACTAGGAAGGTGTACTGTCTAGGCACTTCAATGATTTTGCCCTTCATTTCTCTATTGGTTGTCAAAATGTTCATATAAGTTACTATTTGATTTAGAAACACACTAATATTTAGACATTTGTTCATAAACATTTTTTATCAGAAAAAGATTTATTCTATAAAACGTGGACAAAAATCTGCAATTTTACGCTGCGTGAGGTTTTCTTAAATATAAATACTAATCCATCCTTTCACAAAATAAACCAAAGAAATCTCCTAAAATGTAAATGTAGTTAAAAGAAACAAAGTATATTGCAATTAGAAAGCCAATATCCTTTATAATATACAAAACAGTCTTATTTAATTATATCTTCCAAGAACTTTGTTTTGATGTCAAGCTCTACTTAATAGCATTAAATACTATTGGAATACTATCTTATTTTTATTTTTTATTTTTAGAGTAAGCATGATTTCATGTTTTGTTTTTTATTTTGACTTTTATTTTAAGTTTAGGGTTACATATGCATATTTGTTATATAGGTAAACTTGTTTCATTGGGTTTGTTGTACAGATTATTTCACTAGCCAGTTATTAAGGGTAGCACCAATTAGTAATTTTTTTCTGATCCTCTCCCTCCTCCCACCCTCTACCCTCCAAAAGGCCCAGTATGTGTTGTTCCCCTCTATGTATCTATGTTTTCTCTTCATTTAGCTCCCAGTTATAAGTGAGAACATACAGTATTTGGTTTTCTGTTCCTGAGTTAGTTCACTAAGGATAATACCCTCCAGCTCCATCAATGTCCCTACAGAGAAGATGATCTCATTGTTTGGAATACTCTTATTTTTAAATGGTCAAACCAAGATTTTTTTTTTTTTGGAAATAAAAATAATCTTAGATTTTATTTAATTTTTGTTCCCTTTTGCAATTCTGAACATTTTTACCTTTTTCAAGTCAAGTAAAAGACTCGAAACTGAAAAGAATTAGAAGAAAAGAGATTTGCTTTAGAATATTCAAGTACCTTCAATGGAACTCTGTTGACCTGTAGCTGAAAATAATATAAATACTTCATTTATATGTCTAATTCAAAATATTAACTCAATAACTGTTTGGCAAGTTTAACAATCATTTTTAATACACACACGAAAGTGAGTTAGGACTATACATACACACAGTATATATATTATATATGTGTATTATATATGTACATAATAAATATATGAATAAATCACATTCAAATAGAAACTAAAATATTGCTCTGACAAAAAGTATGAAAAAATCAACTATTCTACTGTTTACTTTGGGAATATTTGGATAATAAGTTTTTTTATTTATTTAGGAGAATATTGTTGCCTCATAATTTCCTAATTGAATTATTACAATAATATACATTATCTAATTCTAACCTAACCCTCTCTAATCAGTTCTCTACACTTCTATGAAATTATATCAGAATATGACTATGTCCTACTGATTAAATGGTTCTCCACTGTTTTCAAGGTAAAATTCAAGTTGCTGGAGCACACCATTCAGGGGTTTTCATCATCTGACCTCTGTCTGCATCTTTTCTTATTTCCTGTTATTTTTCCTACCTATTTTCTGTTGCCCAAATGATCACTGTCACTCACCTTTCTGTGTGTTTTCACATATCACTTTCTCAACCTATATATCCTTCCTCCTTGTTTTAACCAAATTTAATCCTAATCCTAATCATCTTTCAAGATTTAACTCGAGAATCACTTCTTCCTAGAAGCTTTTATGAACCACTTCTCCCTTCCCCCTTCCCTTCCCCTCTCCAATTACCAACTCCCTCACTGACATACACACAGCAACCCTTAAAACACCAAAAGCCAACAGATTGCAACACAGGAAAATTACCCACTGACCTGAATTAGTCAATGCCAAATCTATTCTTGCTTTGACTTTCCTCTCAGATAATTCCACATAAATGTGTGTACACACACACACACACACACACACACACACACACACAGTATGACACCAGCACTGATATCAGAGGCTAGGACCAAAGACTAGCAGATGCACATTCAGTGCAACTGTATCTCTTTCCGCCATTTGTTGTACCCGCCCCGCAACGCACCAAACTCTTTTAGCAGTGGAGATAAGGTTATTTCACTTTGACCTCCTTGAGTTACTATTGCATTTTGCTTACATAGGGCCTCTCTTTTGGAGGTGACTTCCTTCTCTGATTAATACATAATCATTATTTTTTACTATTGGATGTCAATATATTTCACAAATACCACCTCAGTTTCTTTAAGATCAAGAGATTACTATCATGCTTTCAAGAGACATTCATAAATACTTCAGGAGTGTCAAGGCTGTTTTCCCTTTTTGAATGTAATTATCATTCACTAATTTAGTCAATTATTACACACAAAAAATGGAAATTCTGATACTCTACACTCTGTTGCTAACTCACATTATTTTAAGTTCTTGAGCTTCAACTAAGATTTAAACTAAACTAAGGAGCAAATCTGTTTGCATTTCACTATTTGAGCTTCCAGTTTTGCCTGACAGATCCCCACTTTATAAAACTGCCTTCTAATTAATTGAGAATTAGATGCAAGAATTGCATTCTTAGACACTGAAAGAAGAAAGTACTTCACCGGCAGAAGAGTATTCTTCAACCCTGAGAGATCCTAAGTAGTTTCAAGCTAAATAAGTAATGCATTGTCACAGGGACACAGAATTGGCCCAAAGTCACCAATCTGCTTTATATTGGGTAGGAACAGTTGATGAAGATGTTTTCCAGGGGCCACTTATATCAGTATGAGCAGCATCAGGCCCCCATGCACTCCCTACCTACTCTTGTGGCCCAGAGTCAGAATGGCAACCCAGATAAACATTCTAACAAGCAGTGCGGGAAAGAGGATCTGAGCATTTGGAAGCACTTACTTGGTTTTTATTTCTGGAGCAAAATACTCTATTACTCCAGGAGAGGGAGGAATGGGCCTTGTTTTAAGATAGCAGAGTGTTGAGATAGCCAAAGACTAAAATGTAAAACGGGAAGAAAAGATTAAGGCCTCAAAGATAATCAGTTTTAAGTGCCTGCCAAATAGAAATGAATTTGGTCATCCTCTGCTACTTTCCACTTTGTTTTGAAACTCACTGAAACTTTTTTGGTTAAGGAGGGACCTTCCTAAGTGAGCAGAAAATTAGGTGTTTTGGTTATGGAGGGATCTGCCTAAAAGGGCTGAAAGTTACTTTTCCATTTCTAAATAATCTTACATATTACTGTATCATATCAAAAATCAGTCTAAATTTTATGTTATTGAGGATTTTTTTTTCTGTTTAGGATTGACTTTTCTTTGTAGTCATTGAAAATGCAAAGGCGGAGGGTCAGAGAATAATAATAAATTGAATAACACTACTTTCCTTCCCCTGCAAAAGCCTCGTCAGGCTTCAACTGACAGTGTGTGCCGCCCACAAAATCCATAAAGATCCTCCTGCAATGGGTTTATTCACTGTGTAAGGACACTTCATGAAATACTCAACATTAGTCTACGTGTTGATTGAAATAATCTTCCTAAATTTTAATCTTTTAGAGCATCAGGCAAAAAACATTCTTGATGTAAAAAGGACTACCTGAATGTTCTCCTGAAATCAGCTACTAGGAAAATAACTTTAATTGCATTTAGAAAGGATTTTCACCTATGGTAATTTTTACAAGTCATGTATAAATCCACTTGAATTATATTATCTGATTATTTTATTATTGAAAGTAGGTGGAAATGTTTTAAAAGGGGTATAAAATAGTATATAATCCTCCCAAATATTTTAGGATGTCAGTATTATTCCAACACCCTACATCAAGCTTGTCCAGCCCATGGCCCACAGGCTGCATGTGACACAGGACAGCTTTGAATGTGGCCCAAAACAAATTTGTAGACTTTCTTAAAACATTGTGAGATTGTGTTGTGATTTTTTTTTTTAGCTCATCAGCTATGGTTGCATTAATGTATTTTATGTGTGGCCCAAAACAGTTATTCTTCTTCCATTGTGGCCCATGGAAGTCAAAAGATTAGACACCCCTCTTCTACATGATCTGATAATTTAGTTTACCATTCACTTTTCATTTCCTCCTCTCTGCAAGCAGAATCAGATAAGTGGAAATTTGGAGTAGTGATGGACATATTGTTAGTATGAGGTCTGAGAGATGAACAACTATGAGAAGACATGGATTGTTGAAGAAGACAGCAATTCTAATACCACGCTGGTACTCAACCAGCATGGCAATGGATAGAAGTAAAACATGAGCATGCTTGAAATAAAAGAATCATATTTTGGGGCCATGTTTTCTTAGTAAATTTTCATCTTCTTGCTAAACCTACTTCCTCAGAGATAATTAGTACAATCTCACATACAGATTTAAAAAAAATCCAGAATCATTGAAAGTTAACACAGCAGATCCAGGACTTAAGTTTCCTGGGCTTTTTCTATTGTCATATTTTCTCATTACTCCATGTTTTTCTCAAAGAAAGAACCATGTCAGGATAATAAAAATAAACATAGTTTTTAAGAAACTTTTATTTTCCCACTGTTCAAATTCAGAATGTTCCCTCAGAGCAATAACTGAAATCCAGGACATTCTCTCACAGTAATAACTGAAATCAGGAATGTTCTTTTAGAGAAGTATATCAGAACTCAATATTAGACCTTTCAGTGCAATCTTGCTCAAAATACCTTTGAGCGAGCTGGAGAAAAAGGATAAGAGGGGAAGAACTTATCTGAGTCCTTCTACAGCACACATAGGGGCAGATCAAAATCAGCACTCAGCAACGGGCACTTTAAAAGAGTTGAATGGGTACAGTGGACAAAATAAGACATGGCACTATGTTGTTCTCTCTCCTTCTATTTTCTCACTTTTGTATCAGTTATCTTCTCCTTTGACAGATGTAATGGAAATGATGCTCTTCGACCATGATTTCATGGCCCTGAGGCTGAGGCTCTGGTCTAGTGAAAATCCAGGGGTCCAGTTGGATTTCTGGGTCACTAACATCCACATAGAAAAGATGCAGTATGCCAGCTACAGCCACTCGCCTTGTCTCCAAGCACATCCCATTCAGCTCTTGCTCCTTCTGAAACTCCTTGGGCTTCTCTGAGTCCTGTGCCAGGTGAATGCAGCTCTGCGGAGAAGCACTGGCTTCTTCTGCAAAGTACCCACACTGCCAATATTGGAGGCAATGAGGAATGGACAGTTTGTCCTCTGGGTCCATTAACCCCTTACATGTTCTAGTTTGTCTTCATTCTTCTCTGCTTCAGGTCCGGCTTTCTTTCTGACAATTGACCTGTGGCAACTTAAGATGACCACCAGACAGAGGCAGCAGCCTTACAGAAAAGTCTTCACCAGCTGCCTCGATTGCATAACGTCTATTCCCTGTAGCAAATCCCTTATTCTATATCACTCATAGTGGTTCTGCTTCCCATACTGATCCTTGACTGATACAAGATCATGTCCAGGGAACAGGATTGCACCCTAATCAAGGAAATGATGACAAGTCTCTGGCTAAATTTAAGAAATGATATTGACCAGTGATTACTATATGCCTTTTATTCTCCCCTTTTGGACAATAATGTCTTTTGTGGTTCTCCAGCTGGCCCACCATGTGTATGTGGGAATAAATAATTCTCTCTTTAAGTCACAGAACTTTATATTAAGAAGAACCACAAATGAGGATCCACTTCACATTAGGATCCGATTAGATCATGAGATCCTGAACTTTAAAACTGAGCCTGCTGATTGAGAGTGAGATGAAATTCAGTCTCGGGAAGGTGATGAGAGGATTTTGCATGTGAAAGGACTTACTGCATTGTGGTCCAGATGGCACACTGTCATAACTAGTCTCTGAAAGTGTCTCCCCATGAACCACACCTTCGCATGTTCATGTCCTTGTGTAGTCCCCTCTTTGAGTCTTGTCTAGCTCTGTGACTCAGTTTTGACTGAGTATAGCAGAAATGAGGCTACAGCTACATGACTTCTGAGTCATGTAGCCGACACTGCCTGGTTCTCCTGGAAAACTCACACTGGGGAAGACAGATGCCATGTAAGAATTTTGACTTCTCAGAAATGACAATGCTATGAGAAAGCTCGATATCTTTCTTGCTCCTCAGAGAAAGTAAATGAAGCAAACCACACTCATAATAGAATTGTTCCTTGCTGGGCCTTTTCTTGCTGGGAAATACAAACTAAAGCATTGCATTCAGCTGCATGGATGGTGACTTTGTCTCCCTCCACACTGTACTGTTTTTTGTAGTCTTACTTTCAGTCTCCCTTCACTGCAATTTATTATATACATCATTATTAGATTAAATTATCTAAAAATATATTCTTATGTCATCTTACTATTAGCTCTTCAAAGGGCTCCATTATACATGAGGATAAAGTCTAAAATCTTCCATCCATCTTTCATCTCTATTTCCATCTGGATTTTCTACTACCCTGCAGAATGAATTTCCCCACTCCATGCCATGGTATCACTCGCCTATGAGATTACTTACCAGGCACCCTGAAAAGAATGTTTTCAGTCCTTCTATTAACCTATATATCCATCCTTGAATGCCCAGCTTAAATCCGACCTCGTGCAGGAAGTTTTCTAGTCTCTCTTTCTTCTCTGACTTTCTATCATACTTATTAGAGGAATCTTAATTATATTTCTATATACATTTTACTCCATAATGATTATTATCTTGAAAAAAAAGACTGTGTTGTTCATCTGCATATTTCTCCAAAGAAAAGTACCCATTGGATTGGTAGATTTATTTACTTTTTCTCTTTTCTATTCTTAAAGTAGTTTGAGAAAGTAGTTTTAAAACATACCGAAGCAATCATACTGACAGCTTTCAATGAAATTTTTAGTAAAACTATTGCTATTACTGGTATTCATACTCAAGAGATGACTAAGGAGTAATTATACCTAATCTTTATAAGCATGAAAATCTCCTTTTAATTAAAAATATTATGAAATCCTTTGATGCTAGTGAATGCATTTTGACACAATGAATAACTAAAAACCACTCTACATTCCAAGATACTTTCAAATGAATTTAAATTTTATTAATCACAGTAGCATACATAACAGTAAAAATTATATTAAAAATCTCTGTTGCATGTGCTATTTACTTATTTTTGTTAATAGTTATTGAAGTAAACATGATTATGGAGCAACTGCAATAACCTCATTTCCCCAATTTTCTACTCTTCCACTCTGCATTTGATATCTCTTTAATTGATTTTTTTCAAGAAGTATGACTGTTCTTCTTAATATCACTCTAGAAAAGTTCAGCTTGATTTGGCAACAACTGAGATGCTCAGAAATAGAGAAATTATTATGTAATTATATAAGTTCTTTCAATTGCTATGAACAAGGTAATATCATGTTAAATATTTAAAATAATGTAGAAAAGTTAGTTTTGTGATGTTCCATAAAAAGTTGTGTATATGATATGAAAACAGATACTTTTAAAAACTATGTATGGAGAATAAAGATTAAATATTAGTTTTTTGACTTCCTTAGTGAGGTAGTGGGTAATGTTCTTTTTTAATCTACATTTCTAAATGTTCTATAATGAACATATATTCTGGGTTTACTGAAAACAAAGTAATATATTTAATTTTTTTTAAGTTTAGAGATATAACTCAAGCCTTCTTCTTTGCGGCTCTCCCAGCCATCAATAATCTTAGTCCCAGAAACTATTCATTAAAGAAAATGTGCTTGCTAATCATATTGATTACCATTAAAGAAAATGTGCTTGCTAAACATATTATCTAAGTAGTATTTTTTAAAAGCTATGCTATACACAATATATCAAACACCTCACTTCTTAAATTTTATGATTTTATGAACGAGGCCGGATTGCCCCTCGCCATAGATTTGACAGGTTTAAGCCTTTGATCATATTCCCTCTCAGCTTTTATGTTTCTAGCCTAACACGTCAAAATTTCTTTAATCGATGTTCATACAGAAACCCCTTGATCATTTCACTTATTTTTCTCTGGGACTCTTTGTCTATTTTGTCTGAGGAGTGGTGACCAAAAGAATATACAGTATTTGATATACAATCAAAGGGTGATTTTTTTTAATTGCTTCCAATTTTCTTAATGAGGCACACCATTGGTTTAGTGCCTTAGGGAGCAGATTCACATTATTCCAAAATCATGTTTTAGGTATAATTAACACCATAAGACCATCAATTCTGCACTTCATTTTTTCTTTAAATAGGTGTCCTACCTACATATACTGGCAATTCATTATTAAATGTATTCCCCATGAACTGAGCATCTCTTCTGGTCAGAATAGGGGTGTTAAATTCTGTTGAAGATTTTATTATTCAGAGAATTTACTAAAATGTTAAAATATATATTTTTGAAATCATTCTTTAGAGGATGTCCCCATTACCGTCTTCCAGTTAGGAAAGTGCTTATTTGTGCTAACCATTTGTTTCCTGTCTTTAAATAAGTGCTTAACTCACAATAAAAACATTTTTTCCCAATGCCATGTTAGCTATTAAAAACAGTTTCCTCTGACATTTTGTCTTGTATATAATAGTTTATTGTGACAGTGTGTATTAAAGTAATCTGACCATGTACTACAGATTCTAACCACTTGTTATATATCCTACTGAAAGTCGTTTTTATACTCTCATACTGAAAGAGCCGAAATTCAAGGGATTCCAACTGAGAGATTTTCATTGGTACATTACAGTTGTTTATTAGAAAGCCATTTCCCTCATAACACAGTATATTCTGAATCTCAGTGATTCTGGAATGAATTAAAATATATTGGAAATTAAAGACAGAGAGACGTACGTATCCATGTGATTATGGACACGGGAAAATAATCAGACTATATTTTTAAGTCAATATACCACAAAATTCCATCAATTCTTTGATGAAAATAATTGTAACTCACCATGGTCTCAGTTATATATTTTACTCTTTAAAATCTGAGATGTTTGTATTTTTAAAATACTGAATGTTGATCCTTACAGAGCACTTTAAACAAAAATTAACCTCAGATGTATCATTAGATCTAAATGATACAGATGTAAAACCTAAAACTATAAAATTTCTGGTAAAACATGAGAAAATCTTTTGAACTATAATTAGGTGAAGATTTCTTAGCAAACAGTACAGGAGAAAACACAAAAGGAAGAATTGATTCTGAACTTCATTAAAATTTAAAACTTCTGTGCTTCAAAACATACTGTTAAGAAAATTAAAAGACAAGTCTTGAGCTGTGATAAAATACTTGCAAGACACATATCTGGAAAAGGACTTGTACCCAGAATACATACGAGGATAATCACAACTCAATAATAAGAAAACAATACAACTTTTTTAAATGGGCAAAATATTTTAACAGATACTTCATCAAAGAAAACATGACAAATAAGCACATAAAAAGATGTTCAACTGCAATATTTGTTAGGAAAATTCAAAGTATAATCACAATTAGATATCACTGCTCTCCAGAATGGCTGAGATTTCAAAATGCTAGCATATCAAATGGTGACTTGGATGGAAGGCACTCTCATGTTCTGTTAATGGAAATGCAAAATGATAGAGCCATTTTGGAGAACTGTGTGCCACTTTCTTATGAAGTTAAAGAAATTTAACTTATCGTGTGTTTTAGGATTCTCACTCCTAGGAATGTAGCCAAAAGAAATAAAATAAAATCCTTCAACAAAGACCTATGCATAGTTTATTAGTCTGCTCAGACTGCTGTAACAAAATACCATTGACTGAGCAGCTTAAACAATAGAATTGTATTTCTAGCAGTTCTGGAGCCTGAGAACTTCAATATCAAGGTGCTGGCAAGGTAAGTTTCATTCTGAGGCCTCTTCTTTTGACTTGTAGCTGGCCACCTTCTCAATAGGTACTCACATGGTGAAGAGAGAAAGCAAGCTATTGGGTATATCTCTTCCTATAAGGACACTAATCCCATTGTGATGGCCCCATCCATATGGCCTTATCTAAACTTAATTATCTCCTTAAGGCTCCATTTCCAAAAACCACTGCTTTGGAGATTGGGGCTTCAACATACAAATTTTGGAGATACATAAACATTCAGTTCACAATACATAATGTATAGCAACTCTATTCAAAATAGCCAAAAAACCGAAACAACTCAAATATTATTAGCTAGTGAATGAGCAAATTGTGGCATAGCCACACAATAAAAGACTGCTTAGCAGTAAAAAGAAGTAAATTACTGATTCATGTAAAAACACGGGTGAATCTCAAAAAAAGAAGCCAGATTCAAAGGGCAACACAGTATGTGGTTATATTTACATGATATAGAAAAGGCAAAACTCTATTCAGGAATTCAATTGATAGTTGCCAGGGGACAGGGGTAGAAGAAAGAAGCTGACTACAAAGGAGCACAAGGAAACAGGAGTGAGGAAAATATTCGGTTTTTTATTATGGTAGCCACAGAGTATACATGACTGAATACATTTATCAAAATCCATCAAACTATACACTTTAAACTGAATTTTACTGTATGTAAAGTATACTTCAACAAACCTGACAAGTTTGGAAACAAAAAAGAGAACATGAAAAATTGAGAAGAGTAACAGGAAGCCTAGGAATGACCCCCACAGCCCTAACCCACACCAGAAAGGCTGATTTGGTAGCATTAGTCCTGAGAAGGTTACTGATTCATTCAACATTCACGTGCCATTTAATCTGTAGTTGTCGGTCATATACAAATGCATGGCACAGTCTTCTCAAGAAGCTTAGTGCCTAGGGGAGTAGAATTGCTACATCACTGCACCCAGAATTCTACAGAATTCTACAGAAGCGAGAAGTATGAGAACAAAAGTAACATGCTTGTCTAACATTTCGCCTTCCAAAGCTTCCCTCCTCATATTTTGGACGAAGAAAAATCACTGGAATGTAACATTCAGAGCTGCTATGGACTGAATTGTGTCCCCCAGCAATTCATACACTGAAGCCCTTACCTCCAATGTGATGGTAGTTGAAAATGGGGCCTTTGGGAGGTAAAGTTCAGATGAGGTCATGAAGGAGAGACAGTCATGATGCAATTAGTATCCTATTAGAAGGGACACCAGACAGTTTGTTTCCTCTCTCTCTCTTCACCATGTGAGCACACAGCAAGAAGAAACCTCAGAATGAAAGCTACCTTGCTGGCCCCTTGATCTTAAACTTTCCAGCCCCTAAATCTGTGAGAAAGGAAATTGTGTTAATTAAGCTACCCCAGTCTATGCTGCAACGGCCCTTCAATTTCAGAGTTTCCATGAACAGTAAGGAGACTTGGAGAGGCCCTACACTGATCAGACACCCTGACTCAATGCTAGATCTTCTATAACTGACACTAAACTACACTAACAAATATATTGGAGTCAGGTCACTTTCTCATCAGAATAGCAGGTTAAAATAGTAAAAATTAGAAGCCATGAAATCCTGAACATATTTGATGCAAAGATGTCTGGAAGTGGAAAGAGAGCTGGTAGGAGTGAAGGGAAGAGGGCAGCAACTTTACTATAAATACCACATAAGGCAATCTAACACTTAAGAGAGAAAAAAACATGGGCTTTGGAGAAAAGCAGACCTAGATTCAAATCCTAGCCCTTTCTCTTATAAGATACGTGTGATTTTGAGAAAGTTATTTAAACTCTGAAGCTCAGTCCTCACACTGGTAAAATGGAGATAATAATCAATTCCTACTTCAGGGGTTGCTGTGGGCATTAAATGAGATACTATATACAAGAAATACTTTATATACAGTAGGTGTTCAACATTTGTTGACTGAACTTAGAAAGCCAGCTCACTGAAGTACAACTAAACAACCAAATGAGCTCTGTCAAATAAATATAAACTGGAATCCGTTTCCCAGCAGGACCTCATCCAGATGATATTTAAAATAAGTGAATTACTGAAGCTCAAAATCAAGACACAGTTCCTGTCATGTTACGTGCCAATAATAAATATTTGCAGTTAACAGAACTCTAGCTAAGTGACTTGATTTAAAAAGACTAATGACTGATGATAGAATGAGAATCCTTCATATCAGAAAAGTGAAGAAGTGTTTTAAGTTAGGTGAGAACCTTATCAAAGTACCTCAAATACCACCAGCCTATTCTCTACATTTACCCACCCTACTTACTGATTGATGCTGATTATAACATTCTGAGAAAGGAGAAAGTGGGAAAACCTAGAGCCCACTGAGATACTCTATAGAGCAGAAGTTTGTTAATTTCTGAAACAGTTGATCTATATCCAGGAATATGAAATAATACTAAATAATACTTGAAAATATAATTATCAGTTCAAATTATTGCTCATAGAGCTTGCACATAATAAACAATTCATAATGACGCAGAGTCCATTAGTCTCAACTAACAGCACAAAGAAACTTCAAATACTCTTCTAACTCTGGACTTAGGAGTCCAAAGGCCATTCATTGCATTAGATTCACTCTGTGAATGGTAAGCACTGACCTCTAGTGGCAAGCATGATTAATCACAGCTCTATTCTTCAGTGACCCCAGGAAAAACACCCATAGCAAGAGTAGAGGTTTCCTCATGGAACACAGTTCTGGATGCTGACAGTGTCAAATGAGATCAAATTTACATATTAAAAAAAGAAACAAACAAACCATAAGCACTTCTCCTAGCTCCTAATGGCAATCCTAAAGGGGTGGTGTGTTGTTTGATAGAACTACTGTAAGAAACCAAGAATAAAGACTCTGACCTCTCTAATATTTAGAATTTGGATATATGACCTCATGAGCCCACCGCACACACATAAAAAGCAGTGGAGACTCAATGATCATATACATGCCTCTGTTTTTTCCTTTATAATGTTCCAAAAGGAGCTTCTAAAGACACTGGTCGATTAAATACAGGGCTAGAATCTCTTCTATGCAGAAAAATGATTGACCTTTGGGAAGGCACTGAAAAATCAAAAGATAGTGTCCACTCTCAAGTACATCAGAAATTAACAGAACAGAGAGGACTCAAGTTAATTTGTTTTTCTATCTCTATAGAAGAATCAAAACTCAAGCAATGGCAAATTTGAAAATACGAGGAAGAAGACAAAAAGCAGAAGAGATGCATCAAGTGACTATAAATTTTAGGGTTTTAATTTTCTTGAGAAAAAAAGTAGTAAAAGTGATCTTAAAGATAAATTATATATTCTATCATTTATAAACAGAGATATTAATGTCCCAAATCAATAAGCAGAAAAATGAAATTCAAATTCATGTCACATGACATGGCCTACCTTTAAGAACTAAACTTTTGTTTAATTTGGACTTCAAAAGAAATCTGGAATATAAAATAGTCTGTTTTCAAGGAAACTTTTTCTCCTCTAGCTACACTTGGAGATAAGCCCAATGAATGAAACACACATTTACCATTGCCTAATGCAAATGGATAAAGAATGAAGGAGATACTGGATAGTTTGTATATGCTTTTATTTCATCTTCTATGTAAAGTTCCATTTTATGCATCCAAAATGATTCCAAATATATCTCATTTAAGGTACAATATTCTTTCTTTCCTTTCTATGTTGAATATAAATATCAGCCAAATTCAAATTACTTCTAGTAGATTTCTCCCTTCTCTTTTTCTTTCCCTCATTAACAAGGTTTGCTTCTCTGTTTTCACTCCAGACAGCAAAGTCCAATAGATTGTTTAATACTATTTTCCTATAACACCTAAAAGTAAGAAAGCGGAGAGTGGAAATCTGTGGAAAAATCTTTTCTTCAAGATTTTCATGTAGGGGTTTCAGATTGTTTGGATGAGTTTCAAATAAACATCCCTCTTCTTAGTGTAGTTTGAGGCGTATGTCTTAGCCTCCAGAGGGGAACACTGATCTGCTAAAATTGTCATTTGTCAGCTAAATCATAATTTGCTAATCCCTTAAGGCCACGAGACAGGCTCCATGTCTATACAGACAGATTTTAATATAAATAAAGAATGTTTTAAACAAAGTTGATAAAAGTTTATTTTCGGAAAAGTAAAATGGCATAGAATGGAGGGATGACTCATCTAATACTTCTCTTCTACTCCATTATGTAGGAATAAAATACATTAGACTATGTAATAAACTCTGTTGCTAAACCTGTATTTAAGGGATAAATTTAGGGATTATTTATTATGAGTAATAAATGGTTACCATATAGACACAAAATAACTTTTATTTTTAAAGATATAGAAAACCATGAATATAATTCTCTCTATATAACATATTATAAATATATAATACAAAACTCTACTGAATGTAATTTACTCATTTTTGATAACTGATTAGGATTTTGCCATGTTTGTTTCAATATTACTTTGTGATTATCAATTACCACTGGACATGGACTCAAATGTTGATTAAGAAAGGTATTATTAACAGAATATTAGACAAATAACCATCTGACTTGGTAAGTTTAGCTCCCAATGGGAAGAGAGTTTTACTTGTGATTCTATTACTCAAAATAGCACAGGATGAAGCAGGATGTTCAACTTGGCTTTGCAAGAGAGCCTAAAACCACGCAGCAACTTCTGCACAAAAACTTGGTGAATGAAATGTTCTTATTTTTTACTATGAGGATTTTCTTTGTTTTGACAGTCATTTCATTTCTAGAAATCTCCCCTAAGAACGTTATGCTGCAAACAAATGCAAAAATATGTATAATCATTTCAACATTATTTAAAATGCCAGAACAATTGGATGAAGCTAGATGTTGAACATGGGGAAGTGTTAAATACAATAATGTGTAGCTGCATGATGAACTCTTCATGCTATTACAAATTATGTTCCACGAAGTTTAAAAAACATGAGAAAATACTCATATCAAAACCACAATGAGACACCACCTCACACCAGTCAGAATGACTATGATTAAAAAGACAAAAGTAACATGTTGACAAGGTTGCACAGAAAAGAGAATGCTTATATACCATTACGGGAATGTAAATTGGCTCAGCCACTGTGGAAAGCAGTTTGGAGATTTCTTAAAGAACTTAAAACAGAACTGCCATTCAACCCAACCATCCCATTGCTAGTATATACCTAAAGGAAAATAAATTGTTCTACCAAAAAAACATATGCACTTGTATATACATCACAGCACTATTCACAATAGCAAAGTCATGGAATCAACCTAGATGCCCATCAACGGTGGAGTGGAAAAAGAAAAGGTAGTACATATACACCATGGAATACTAAGCAGCCATCAAAAAGAATGAAATTATATCTTTTACAGCCATTTGGATGCAGCTGGAGGCAATAATCCTAAGTGAATTAACACAGGAACAGAAAACCAAATACACCATGTTCTCACTTACAAGTGAGAGCTAAACATTGAGTACACAAGTATATTGATATGGTTTGGATTTGTGTCCTTGCTTAAATCTCAACTTCAGTTGTAATCCCCAATGTTGGAGATGAGGCCTGCTGGGAGGTGATTAAATCCTGGGAGTGGTTTATCATGAATGGTTTATCACCATCCCCTCTGTACTATCCTCATGATAGTGAGTGAGTTCTCATGAGATATGGTTGTTTAAAAGTGTACAGCACCTTCCCCACTCTCTCTCTCTTGCTCCTGCTCCAGCCATGGAAGATGTACCTGCTTCCCTTTCCCCTTCCGCCATGATCATAAGTTTCCTGAGGCTTCCTGGGAAGCTTAGAAGATGCCAGCATCATGCTTCTTACACAGCCTGCAGAGCCGTGAGCCAATTAAATCTCTTTTATTCATATATTACCCTGTCTCAGGCATTACTTTATAGCAGTGGAAGAATGGACTAATACATATATAAAGTGAGAACAACAGACCCTGGGGACTACTGGGTGGAGGAAGGATAAAGGGACAGGGGTCAGAGTTGAAAAACTACCTCCAGGTACTATGCTCATTACATGGGGATGGATCATTCATACACAAAACCTCAGCAACATATAACAACTCTCCACACGTAGCTCCTGAGCCTAAAATACAAGATTTTTTAAAGAAAAGCTCTGACAGTCCTTGACTGATAAAATTATTTTTTCTTATTCTGAAATTCAGTACAGAAAGTCCACTAGGCTGTATATTATGCTATTACTCTAGCTAAATTTTGTCAGTAATAAGATTTTGACTCAAAAATGTTAAGTAAAAAACAAAGTTTGTACGTACAAATCTGAATTTAATTTTATTAAAGTATAAAAATCGAAAGAACAAAATCATAAGCACCATTTTAATTGGGTTGTGGATTATTGATGTTAACTTCTGTCTTTAAAAGGCTCTTTCTTCAAGACATTTTGAGGCAGAAAAACAATAAATGGTATTTAATACATTTTATCTATGGTGAAGTCATTAAACTTATATTTTTGGTTGAAATTACATGCGTATTTCATTCCTTTACTGTTTTTTTCTGTCTCAGCATGCATCTCATACCAGACTGCAAGGCATACAATAAGAATAAAGCTTTAGTGTACATAATTCTTTATAGCTTTTACATTCTTTTGATTTTTTACTTGGCCTTAATAACAATCTCAAGAGGAGGAAAGATATAGATACTTAAAAGCTCCTTGAATTTTTCTATTATTAATATAGACATTTAAATATATTAATGTCCATAGCAAATGTTACTAAAATAAACGTGATAAAATATCAAACACTAAGAGAATCAAACGTTTAAATCCTAGTTGCTTCACTTAGACAAGTTAGATCTCAACTCAAATGTCACCGTTTCATGGAGCCCCTGCTCTGATGTGCACTGTCCCCACCCCATGCCTCAGTCAATCTTCACATTACCCGTCATTGTCTTTATAACACTTAACGGTATCTGAAATGATTTATGTATTTGTAACTTGTTTAATGCTTCTATCTCCTGTCACCACCACTCCCAAGAATGCACCTCCAGGGAAAGAAGAATCTTATTCTCCTCCCATCCTCTACCCTTTTTTCCTTAATACCTAGAGCAGTGCTGGACCTAGTATGGGAATTTCATAAATATGTACTGAATATGTGAATGAATGAGAAAGACCTCTGAATTTTCCTCCCCTGTAAAATGGAGATAATCATACCTACCTTATAGGCTTATGTCAAAGAACAGATTAGATAACATGGGAATAAAACCTCATATCTTAAATGCTGTCACTTTATCATTCCCATGTTAACTTCCTATAGCATGCAAGGGTCCTGCACAAATTTTTTTTTCCAAGTCATGATAATGGTACCAACATTATATCCCAAGAGCTTCCTAGGCATTTTTTTTTCAACAAGGCAAAGTCGCCTTATATGTGCTAATAATATACCTATTAAATAACTCTAATTAAAACCACTGACAGTAAACAATGACAGTCATCTAACTATATAGATTATGTGACCATTGAGGAAAAGCAAAAGGCAGATCAGCTCTTCTAGATGGCTGAGGCCAGGCCCAATAATGCTCTTTAAATGCTGAGAGAAATAAATCACAAGATGTCAAATAGTCAACAATCCATGTTTTGAAGACTTACCCATCTTCAAGGTCATGCTAGGTGATACATTAACAAGTGGAAAAACTGCACAGCCTGGCTATACATTATTTCCTTTGCTGTCTCAAAAGGATACTTGATCTGAAAGAAAACAAAGACCATGTTTTGACTTCAATGATTTATAGAACCCAAAAAGATTTACAATTTTATAAATCAAAAGGTTGCCACATTTTAGAGCTCCAGAGAGGCTAAAGAAATTATTCAAAGACACACAGCTACTTAATGGCTCAGTCATATATACCTTTAAATTCAGCTAAACTTAAATGCCATTCACGGTGCTTGAAGGCATTTGGCTTTGTACTAACCTTCTTGGTTTGACAGCAAGCTAGGAACATGCACAATGTTAAACATCTTAGGAATATAGTTCACCGAGCAGTTGTTTGGTTAGTTGTTGAATATTTCCTTGGGCTGAACAAAGTGTCCAGTTGTTTCTGATTTACCTTAACTTGAGAATAGAAATAATAATGACCATTGCACATTTTTAAAATTTAGAGTTCCTCAAGCTTAATCCTATGTACTAACAAGTACAGTACTCGCATTTTTTATTGTAAATGTTCTATACAAAATAACTTATCTCTTAATCTCCTGCCTTCACAAAGAAGAGAAATCTATCTCACTGAAATGTTTTTCCTGCAAACCCATGCTGTAATGTTGGAAACCTCTTTGCTTTGGCCTGAAATTTAAGCTGGATGTATATAATTTGACTTGACTTTCTCTCTGCTAAGTTATATTTGAACACTCTCTCTCTCTCTGTTAGACTACTTTAATTCCAAATGAATCTTTTCAACGCACCTGACATTTGTGGTATGTATGACTACATGGTTACAGACAAAATAATAAAAAATATAAAAGGCTTGTTATACATCTGGAGAAAATAAATTCTTTTCAATGCAGAAAGAGACATTCTATATTACACATTAACTTACCATTTTGACCATTAAACATCATCCACTAATATTTAAAACAATAAGATAAAAGTGAAAAATTCAGGATTGTTTATAATTTCATTTCTGATTGCATGGGTATAATTATATAGGTGAAAGCTTTTTGTAAGAAATTCATATGGAACTCAAAAATCCATAAATCCCAATACTATATATTGTTTACCATATTGTGCAATGAAGTTTGATAACTATAACAAAAAGTCAAGCTCAATTATTATTTTAGTGTTTGCATTACTACTGAATTTTTATTATCTTAAGTAAACACATAATATATAAAATAAATATTGGTCTTTTGTTAGTGAGACTAATTAAGCCAGAGTATTTTATTCTTTAGCCATTTGGATATGTACAAGATTACCAAAACACAAAACTAACAAGAAATTAGTCAAGTGTTTATTCCTTCATTCCTGACAAAATGGAAAGCTTTTAGCTTAATGTAAGCTAATTATTTTTGAGTCGCTATTCTGTGTTCAATATTGCTCTAGAAACAAACATTGGTCACTGAAAACAGTTCTTGAAATACCAGTTTTTGAAAACAGTTCTTGAAATACTGTGTTTGGAAATTCTAAGCTATTTGGTATTTGTTAGAAACTTACAGTCAATTCTTCACATCAGTGAATATTTCCTCAGGCAAAAAGTCTTAGAACTTGGATTGGAATCAACTCAGAGTAAAATTTACAATGGTAGGAACTTTACAAAAATATATTCAATGTATTAAAAATTCTGTAGGCAGCATTATTTTATGTGTACTGTGCAATATTTGTTTCTAATTATATAACAATAAAAGCATTCTATTGGTAGGTCCTACTTCCATCCTCAGTAGAAGTAACTGAATAGCTGAGATGGCCTACTGCTTTCAGTAAAGACACTCAGATCACACCACTTGAAACTGATTTCAAAGAAGTTTCCTCCGCTCTCAGGTCACATCATCTAGTTTTTTCCTGCTAGAGGCTAGTCTTTCATGAATCAATTACGGGATTTTAAAGCTATATTTAAATTTTAAAGCTACATTTAAAATTGCACCTATTTGGCAACTTGGCCCAAATTTAGCACTTCTTCACCTTGCTTTTGCATTTGTTCACCTCCTCTTAGGAGTTTTATCACATTCCTTTGCAGACAGGGACTATATATATTTATCCACATATCCCATTAAGGCCTAAAACAGTGGTATGCATATAGAAAGTACTCAAATACCTTGTGAATAACTTAATAAATTATTAAATAAAATAAAAATAAGTAATCACTAGGAGATCTTTTTCTGCATATTATCCTATACTTTAGTGGCTTAAAAGAACCATTTATTTAGCTCATGAGTCACTGGTATAATTTATGCCAGATTTAGCTAAGTGATCTTGGCTTACACATGCATCTAGTCAACTAGCAGGTCGATCAAGGATTGGCTCATCCATGGAGATAGCTGGGGCAATTCAGCTCTGTTCCACATGGTCCCTCATCCTCCATCACAACAGCCTGGGTTTGTTCTCACGCAGGGGCAGGTTTCCAAGAAAGAAGGGCAGAACTATGCAAGGCCATTGGAAGTCTAGGCTCAGAACTCAGTACAGTCACTTTCACAGCATTCTATTGGCTAAAGAAAGTTATGAGGTCAGCCCAGATTCAAACTGTGGGAAATAGATGACAGGATCTTCAAAGTTTTATTGCAGAATGTGTGCATACATGGAGGAGTGAAGATTTAGGTACATTTTTTGTAACCAATTTTTTTGCAGGTGTTTTTTACTTACAAACATCTATTCCCATAGAAATGGTGTAAAGTTTCAGAGTTTATCATTACCATCCAAGAATTTCTATAAAAATTTATATTTCTATAATTGCCCATTGTTTCTGTTTATCTTTAGCCAAGCTTTTACTGCCTTGCATAGATTACCATCTATCTTAAATTCATTGACTTATTCATTTATTTAATAAATATTTATTAAGCAAAGCTGTGTGCAAGGTACTGTGTTAAATGCTAAGGATGCCAATAATATGGTTCCATTCAGAATCTAGTGGAGAAATAATTACAATAAACTGTGCTTTCTTAGACTGTGTTCTGAGTACACAAATAGAAATAAAGAAAGGTAATCCTGAGATAGAAGTGGTTTCCCCAAAGAAGCAATGGTGAAACTGAATCTTTACCAGCAGGAAAGAGTTCACCTAGCAGAAACAATTGACAGCTCACCTGTGACAAGAAAATGCTAAAGCTGGAAAGAGCATGGAAGGTTCTGGGACCAAGAAGTCTCTTAGATTAGAGGCGAAACATAAGGTTAGTGTACAAGAATGGAAGAGGATATGGAGAACAGTCAGATAATCAGGGGCTCTACACGTCCTCCTAGGGATGTTTATGTTTTTATTCTCTAGTTTATGAAGAAAAGCTATTGAAAGACTGAGCAAGGAAGTTGTGTGGCCAATTTTGCATGTTACAAAAGTAATTCTGACAGCAGCGATAGCAAAGAATTAAAGAAGGACAAGAGTGAAAAGTAAGTTAGAAGAGCAGGTATGGAAAGGGACATAGCCAGATGAAGATGCAACTCTATTTAACAGTACAGATAGCAGGAGACTTAATCATTACATAAAGACATTTTTTTTTTAATTGCCTGACTTTGAATAGCTGGCCTTCATTTTTACCGAGAATGTCACACACACACACAAAATGTAACTGTAACTGTAACAAAACAGAGGGGCTTGTATTAGTTGGAACAAAAGGTGTGAGCTACAGTTCTTCTTGCCTCAAAGAATATGATGTCCCCTTTGTAGAGAATTTGTTCTTTCTTAGGATTCCACTCAATAATAGAGAGAAAATTGATAAGATAATTGTCTAGATTTCTTCTCTGCCTAGTAGTCCTCATTCTATGAAAGGTTTTATGATTGCTTTTGGTGGTTCATTAGTTCAGGGACGGATACCTACACAGTGCTAGAAAGAGGCAAAGGTTCAGCCAGTCATCTGCTCATCAAGTCTCCCTGCCCTCCACTTGCAGCTGGATTTTTTCATGGGACACTGGAATGAAGGTGAAAACAGTCAGGTTTTTTTTTTTTTTAAAGATACAGAATAAATATCTGCATGGGGATAAAATAAAAGCTCCAGCTGAATTACATTTAAGGGAGTTTAATTGAGCAACGAATGATCCATAAATCAAGCAGCCTTTCAAGCCAGAGTAGGCTCAGGGACTCCAGTACAGCCATGTGGTAGAAGAAGATCTGTGGACAGAAATAGGAAAGTGATGTACAGAAAATGGAAGTGAGGTACAAAAACAGCTGGATTGGTTACAAGTTAGGGCTTGCCTTATTTGAACACAGTCTGGCTACATTTGATTGGCCAAAACTTGATGATTGGCACAAGTGTAGGCTATGGTCTGTTTACACCTCTACTTCTTATAGTTCACGATGTATGAAAAAACCTTTAGGCCACACTTAAAACACGTAAGGAGGCAGCTTTAGGCTAAAGTTGATTGAACAGTGGTTTGCACCGGCATACCCTTCAGAATTCATCTGAACCATATTTGACCTGAACCAAGTTTGCACACTTCATGAATATTCCATGCTGTTTCCTGCCACAGGGTCTCATAGCCCACATTGCTCACTATGCCTGGAAAGTTCTGCTCTCTTACCCACTTCATCTGGTTAACTTCCATTCTTCCTTTAAATGTTGTAGCTCAGACAATCCTTCCTTTACCTAAAACTATATGAAATTTGTTCTGCTAAATGCTTTCTTAGAACAACATTTTTTCCTTTTATCGTGTTTATTTCCATTTGTACAATTGTGTGATTCTTTGAGATCTATCTCTCTCATAGACTAAAGGCTTCATGAGGGCAGGGGCAATTCTGGTTTTGCTCTCCCTTGTATTTCTGTTACTTACATAGTGTTTACCTCATGGCAGTTGTTTACCAAATGTGAGTGGGTTAATGAGTGAATACATGCATGCATTAATAAGTAACTGTGAATTTTTTAAGAAAGGGTAAAGTTAGTTTAACATTTCTAAATTATGCACGTTAAATATTAAATAATGCCTGGGAAATCAGGTGTCTCTGTTTCCAGAAGGATGATGTGGTTTAAAGAGACCCTGCTATGTTTTTTCCCAGTCTGCTTCCAGATTGTGGCCGACAAATCGCCCAGATTGGAGACAGGGTAGTTCCGTCTCGGTGATCACCTGTGCTCAGGCTCTAGCTTCTTCATGAATCAGTGCCAGGTGTGGTGGTGGTTTTTACAATGCACACAGCTTTCCTATGAGGTCATTACTGATGGAAATCATCAACACCTCTGCCCCTGGGGGAGGGCAAGAAGTCAACTTCATTCAAATAAGCATTCCTCTGACTCCTGCTTCAGAAACACTCTCCAGCTCCTACCGCAGATGTTTTAGTTTGAAGGACAGGATAAAGGATGACACTGAGGGGTGAAAATTAGAACAAGCCCAGTATAGATGCATTGGGAAAGAAACTATGCAAAAGTTTCCGTGTGTCTTATTAGTATGCTTATCATTCCCTCCACTTAATTTAGTCAAGCAATGGAATCTTGTTCTAAGTAGGTGCCAGTCTATTCTGGGAAGATATCACAAAGTGGTTACTCATTTCATCTCCCATAGAATAGACTTACTTGTTGGCAAAATGCTTTCTTAGCGCTCTAGTGCCATGTTCGTTTTCAAGGCTAGTTTATTCTGCAAGAATAATCATCGTGTAGTTCTAGACATTATTATTGCTGTCACTCAACACAGACTGATGTAAGCAAATGGATGTGTAGACAAAATGGTTGTCAAGACCAGATAATGCAAAATGCATGGCCAGTAAGAGGAGAATTCGTTATAATAAGTATGACCAAGGAATAAATTTCTTTGACTATCTGGCTATCTTGATTTCTTCAGTGGGACGTTTATGATGGAGTATGGTAGCCTGCCTCAACACAGGTTTTAATAAGTTAGTATAAAAGAAACATCTGGCTTCATTCAACAAACATTTGCTGGACACTGGGAGCCATATTCTGCCTAGGACCGAAAATCATATGACATTTAATAATCATAAGGAGTTTAGAGTCTCACAGAGTTGTTTGTCAAGTGATGGCTGAGAGGGTGGCTTATTGGGAAAAAGGAATGACAACGAAGATGAGGTATTACTTGAAACAAAAGAACAAATTATGTTCAGCTAAAAAATTCCAAGAATATGAACATAATTGGAGTGTTTATGAGAAGGAAAAGGCTCATATTACTGCAAGTGATTGTCAAGAAGCTGAAAAAGAAATGCTGGCATTTAGGAGAATGCAGACTCGGAAACCTTCGGAGGAAGGCTTTGAAGTTTTAGTTAGTGGGGTTCTGGTTAATGTTTCCATAGCAAGGCTGGGGGAGTTGGGTAGGTTATGAAGACAGCATCAGGAGACAGACATCTCACCCACTCTTGAAACTCAACTCCTCGGAAAGGTTATAACCCATGGAAGGTTAGAAGACACTATAGGTGCTTCTGCTGGGCCAAAAAACACGGGACTCAAATAGGTAGAAAATTAAGTTCCTTCCAATTAATATTTTCAAACAACTTAAGAGTACCAAAATATCCTATTCTAAGGGATACAAGGCAAATGTGAATGGGAAGTGAGAAAGTAAGCATAAATGCACAAAAAAGGGAGTGCTAACTCCTGTTCAAGAGAAGATCATACCACAGTGACAGGCCCGCTGTGCAAAAGCCCATTTAGCAACAAGAGCCCAGACCTTCCTTTCAAATTTTATCAGAAGCCATTGGTCCTAAAGTTTCACTGGCGCCTACTGAATTTTCACCAGGGACCTAACAGAAAACATCTGTTCTCTTACTTAAAAGTAAATCAATTGATTAAATCAACGTTTACTTGCTTTCTTCTATTAGAAGCATAGCTATTTCTCTTTTTCTTCTCTCTTGATTCCTTTAATAACACATTTCTGTTTATGAGTTAAAATCTGGGATAAAAGTGTGTCTCCCTCTATGCCTACCTAAGGGAGAAGCTACCACAGGTCAAGCTGAAATTATGTCACAAATTCATGGATGTAAACAATTTGGTAATATTTCACATGTAACTGAAAGCCTACGTAACCACATAAAATAGCCTCTAGCAGCAAATACGTGTGTGTGTACACAAAATTCTCACTATCTTGAGAAAACCTCAGCCATAAATACGAAACTTTTCATTTTAAAATTTGGCCTTCATGTTTAAACTCATTTCATAGTTTACGTAAAGGAGATTCGTGAAGGATATTCCATGAATGATTTAGGCCTGGTTTTAGTTGACAGTTTCGAACTTAAAATTGGAAACTTTGTTATAAAAATTCTGTGATTAGGACCCACATTGTCTTACATAATTTTCTGAGTCAATCGGAGTACCCTACTCTACCGATCAGTTCCCACTAAACAACAGGCTCCATAAGAAGCAGAATCTCAGAAAACAAGAATATAATAGCAGCCAACTGTACAGCATGGATGTTGTTTTCACAGAACAAACTCTTATCCAGCATCTACCATGTGCCAACCACTGTTCTAAACCCAGGGTATACATGGAGAAGTGTCATAGTGATTGCCATAAAGAGTCTCACGATCTAACAGAGAAAAGAAATAAACCTCCAGTCATAATATCCTGACATAAATGTTGTGCTGGGGGATATATAAAGTGACCCGAGATAGCAGAGACAGGAGGGAATAACTCTGCCTTAAGAGAAAGTTGAAAGGGGGACTCAGGGAAGATTCCACAGAGGCAGTAAGATTTGAGCTAGGCCTCAAGAAGGATGAGCTCCAATGCTCATATATTTCTCTGGCGTATTTCTAACTTCTGTAAACTTGGCAAGTTGTTTCACTGCTCTGTTCCTGAGAGTCTTCATCAACTAACCAAAGGAATTAGCAATAAGTCACATGTTTAAAAGACAAGTTGGGAAAGGGGGTAAAAGAGATGTGAAGCTGTGGTTACAGCTAGGGTAAGAGGGATGAGAAAAACAGAAGGAGAAAATATGGAAGGATGGGATCCTTAGAACAGAGAGAAACAAAAGAGAAATGGTTCCATGTGCATTTACCTTTTCTTCCCTTTGCCACCTTGGATTTATAGGCAGCATCAAAATCACTGAACAGGAAAATGAAATAATATAAATAGTTATAATCCTCCTCTTCCTATCCATCAATCAATAGGGCATATAATAGATGTGATATTTTTAAAATGAGGAGAAAGTTATTAAGGCTCAGAAAATCAACATATTATGACAGGAATGGGTCATAAAAATCAGGTTAGTAAGCATACAGGAACAGCAACCAAAGGCCTATGAAGAAATTAGGTAAATAACAATCCATACGGTCACAGTGGGAATTAAATAAAATATGCATGTACTATACAAAGAACATTGCCTGGCACTAATTTAGCATGCAGCAGATAATTATTTTTATTGTTGTCATCTGTCACCATCTAAAAATATAGCTAATAAGAAGGGAAAGGCCCTGTCCAACCTCATTGTCATCTGTAGAGGCAAACTGGTGGTGACTAGTGAAACAGGAAGAGGAGAAACATAGAAACTGTACTGGGACTACCTCGCTATTCCTAATACCCTAAAGCAGATCTTAACTGAATATGTGACTCTCAGGAGTCTAGGGATTATCCACCACCACCCTAAGATCTTGACCTGGCAACGCCTTTCGACAGATGTCATGAGAAGATAAAAAAGAACAAAAACAATTTAGAAAGAAATGTGACGAGAGAAGTCCACAGAAGGGAAAAATAGGAAGAAGCAAAATAAAGAAAAGCATATGAAACTTGTCAGCTGCTCTACCTGTGGCTCTATGCTAGCCAACTGTTAGGAACATTGGTGCCAACAGGGATAACACATCATAGTGATTCCTGCCCAGAAATAATATAAAACACAATGCAGAGAAATGCTGGCTTCATTTGCTGAAGCATCTTGGAACTAAAACAGGAGGGAAAATATTTGTTCCCACCCCTGGAATGTCCCCCGACTAGTCTGTGGTGAGTATACTACCACCCTGGCAGCCATCACAGGACCTTTGGTCATTTCTGAAGGGTGTGGACTGATACTCTATATGACCACAGCTAAACATGGGGATACACATGACAGAGGGAAAGTAAATGAAAAGGATTTTGTTATTCACATCAGTGTCTGAGGTGAACAAGCCAGACCGAGAATGAGATAAAGTATTACAATCTGACAAGGAAATACAGAAAGCTCAAAGTTTGAGGTGCCATCAAAGCAAAGCACAGTAGGAGAGAAACTTCAGATACGTAATAGAAGCACGGAGCTGGAAACAATCGAAAAGCTGCTCTGAGTTTCTTAAAAACAGCCAAATGACAGTATCTTGAGACATTCAGAAAGTTCCTAATGAAGCCTCATCCAAAAGCGACTTCTAAACCATATGTTCTAGTAATTTGGTGATTTATTCAGCCAGGATATATGAAGGAGCTATCAGACACTCAACATGCTGCTTTGTTCTGGGAGATGAGCCCCTGCCTTGTAGGAACTTATAGTCAGGTGTGGGGGATAAGAGACGCATTTCTCAGCCTTCATGGTTTGAGTGAGGGTTACGCTGAGATGCAGTCATGTGGTAGGGTGCCCCTCTTACAAAGACAAGTTGGCATTCAGAAATGAAACAATTTAAAGGGCTGTATGCACAGCTGAATTGCTCAAGGAAAACCACCTAGGGAAGGGAAGTATGTGTTCTCTAGTAAGTTAAATAGGCTGTCCTCTATTTCAAAATATTGAAGTACTGTAGAAAATTACTGGGTAAATAAAGAACTTGTAAAAGGAATTTACAACCATTCACACCCCTGGATATATGGGACTCTGTTTCTGGGTTGAGACAGTTATATAAATTATTTTCTTTCTCACTGACTTTCAGGTTCACTAAGAAATGGTGAGCTAAAATCACTAAGAATTATCTTTGAGAGAAATAATCCTTCCTAACAGAACCTGTCTACATGTTATCTAGATATGTACATTTGTCAAAAACTTGGATAGAGGTTATTCTATCTCTCCTCCAAATTTAATTCTTGAATCTGATTCTCTGTTCAGTTTATCTTCAAGAAAAATTAAAAAAGAAAAACCATGTGATTATAAAGGCAAAGATTTGATGAACAATGGAAATGAGATGCAAAACTATGCCTCCGGAAAATAAAAATGCCAAGAAATGATTTGTATTCCTGTGTATTTCTATAAGCTAAGCAAGGTCCAGATGAGAAGAAAGTGTCCCTAGAAAGAGAGGCAATGGGATGTACTGATGTATTTTGAGAAAAAATAGGGGAAGATAGGCTGATGAAAGTTCAGATCCTAGCACAGGCAAAAAATGTGGGAAGAGAGAAAATAAAGAGGCATATGTATACTTCTAAGACAAATAACTTTATTTTAAAACTCTAGTCAAAATACCTTGGTGCAGAAAGGAAAACAACTTATGAGAATTACATAAACAACAAAGATTTAAGATTTGAGATTGGAAAAAAAAAATTTCACAGCACATGGACTCCCTAAAATATAATGATGTATTGCTTAACAATGGAAATACAATCTGTGAAATGTGTCATTAGGCAATTTTGTCATTGTGTGAACATGATGGAGTGTACTTACACAGTCCTAGGCCACATGGTGTCACCTCCTGCTACTAGCCTACAAACCTGTATAGCATGTTACTGAGTTGAATACAGCAGACATCTATAACACAGTGGTAAGTATTTGTATATCTACGCATAGAAAAGGTGCAGAAAAAATACTGTATTATAATCTTATGGGATCCCCGTCATACACACAGTCCACTGTTGACCGAAACATCCTGATGTGGTATGTAACTGTATTTATAAGTTCCATACACATATTGCCTATATTCAAGCTGAAAATATTATTTAAATTGTTTCTCCATATGAGATAGAAGAAAACAGTCTGAAAGTCTTTATGATGAAGTAACAGAAACATTTTTGAATGAGGTCAACTATTTTTGCCCCCATCAGCACCCAGCATATCATCACAATTTATATTCTTTATACTAAAATTTCTGGGAAAATGTCACATGCCAGGAAATTATCTTTCTTGTTTTTTTGGAATATGAAAATATGCATGCCCATATGTGCACATGTATGTATGCCCACACACACAACTAACTGGTGATGGGCACGCAGAGGGTGTGGGGATGAAAGATTCTAAACTGGAACTCTATGGGTTTGCAGTTCAGGAAATAGCCTAAGAGATTAGGGTGGAGGTAGAAAGCTCCTCAAGGATCTTTATTCATGATTGGAATCCAAGAATTCCCTGAGCCTTAAAAATCACCTAGTGCAGTTATTCTAAAATCATGCTATAAGGAAACCCAAGAAGTCAAGAATATGCCTCAGTCAACTACAAAGAAGTAAGTGTCTGCCATACAAACAAACAAACAAAAAATTAAACTACCTATAAAACGTATTCATCACTTTTAACTATTTTTATATTTTAATGTTCAAAATTATCAATTTAGTCCAACTGTCTCATTTGACAGGTCAAGAAACTTAAAACAATCAAATAACCTTCTCAAAGTCTCAGAACTAGTTAGTGTATAGTTAGGATCATCTCTTCGTTTGAGTTCTTCTCAAAGCAAATCTCAAAAGAGATTCGGGTTCAGATCACTTCTTTAAGAAGTGACCTTCAGAAATGTGAGTGAGAAAACAGGGAAAGTGAGAAAGAAGAAAAAGTTCAATAAAGGTGCATGAGTGAGTGGATTACTACTGTGGGCAACTAGGCCTCCGTCTTGCTGGGGAGCTTCCAAGAAACCTTGTAGAGCAGGCCTCAGAATTATCCTACCCAGGAATTGGACGACTATGTTTCCATCCACTGTGTCCCATTCCTCATGGATAGAGGGTTGCCCTGGGGGACCTTAACTCCCCTGCACTTCTGAGCCACAGAGTAAGCTTTTTTTTTTTTTCTTTCATAAAAAAGAAAGCCTCCAGTGAAAGCTCTCAGGTGAGTAGTAGAAAACCACCATACTTGAGGTGAGAAACAGCATGCAGGAAGCTGCTCATCAGAGCTACAGGTAAGCTCAGGTGGGCCCAGGGGATATGGGGCAAAGCATCCACAGCATCCACAGCACTTAAACCCAGGTCTTCTCACTCCCAAAGCCTTGCCTCACTGATGCAACACTAAAGAAATGTAAAAGGGTTCTTCTGTTCTTCATCAGGCACCCACCTTCCTGATGAACCATTTTCAAACATACAGCGACCAAAGCCACCACTACTTTCCAGGATGCCACAGAATAAGAGCCATTTCACATATATTTTATACAGATAAATTTACTCTATTTATACTTTATATAGTTAAATTTACTCTATTTCAACTTCAGTCCATTGAATGCTTCTCTAAAAGAGGGATCTAGGATTTCATCAAATGAAAGGGAACTAGATGACAACAGGAACCCAGTCAGGATTTTTCTTCCAAAGGAATATTGTTCTATGACAGAGCCAAGGCAAAGACATTCTGAGAGATTCCTAAGGAGTGCATAGTGCTGAAAAGCTGATGTGAGATGTGGATAAGTTTAGCCCGTAAGTTGGACCTAAGGATGTAGTAGAGAACACACTGGTAAGCCACAATTATTAGGGTTGAAAAAGTAAAGTAGAAGGCAGGGTGATCAGCTGAGAAGGCCCCTAGTGGTGAGACTGACACAGACAGCTGTCATTTCCTTTTCTCACTGTACTTAAAATACTGATTCTTTTTTTTTTTTTTTTTACTTTTTGTACTACATTTACTTTGATGAAATTCAAGACAGATCAGTTACATAGTCACAAACTGAATTGTTATATCCACAAATGGAAGCTATGTCTACACCCATGCAACATACTAGTGTAAAATACTGATTCTTTTACCATGGTTGATGCTGATGCCAAAATATAAGCACACAGACATTTTCCAGTCCCTAATCCACTAACAATTTTATATCTTCCCCAAATGATTTTGGAATACTTTTCATAATTAAAAGAAATCTTGGAAATATCTTCTATTTTCCACAGTGAATGGTTTAAAATAAGATTTGGGTCTACGTGGGCATACTTTTCTATTATTAATAGTACTCTAATGATAACTTAAATATTATAGAGAAATGAGACTTACAGGATCCTCTTCTTCAATAATCTAAATCATCTTATGTTATGGAAGATTCTTATATTCTTAATAAATATATATAGTACTGTTATCCCTATATATAAACCTTTTCATGAATATCTGGATTCACCTGCACACCCACCCGTATGGTTTGGCTATGTCCTCACCCAAATCTCAACTTGAATTGTATCTCCCAGAATTCCCACATGTTGTGGGAGGGACCCAACCCAGGGGAGGTAATCGAATCATGGAGGCTGGTCTTTCCCATACTATACTCGTGGTAGTGAATAAGTCTCCTGACATCTGATGGGTTTATCAGGAGTTTCCGCTTTTGTTTCTCCTCATTGTTCTCTTGCTACCACGATGCAAGAAGTGTCTTTCACCTCCCATCATGATTAAGGCCTCCCCAGCCACATAGAACTGTAAGTCCAATTAAGCCTCTTTTCTTTCCTAGTTTTGAATGTCTTTATCAGCAGCATGAAAACAGACTGATACACCCACATAGCAAAAACTATCACAAAAGCTACAATGAGGAGAAATATTTACTCTATGCCAGGCAATGTACCATGAACTCTACATATTTCCTGAATTCAAATAACTCATTGATATTATTTCCAATGCACTGAAACACATTGATCAGCAGCTTAAATATTAGAAGGCACAATGATAGACTCTGTAATAGATACAAAAACGGATCAGGAAAAATCCATGTCCTCAAGGAAGCTACAGCCTAATAAAACCAAAAATGACTTTCATATAAGACATAGCATATTTTTTCATTGAAGGGTTATAAGTAAATGGCATAGGAGTTCAACTATAAAACTGTGGTCATATGAAATGAGACCCTAATCCTATGGTGGAGAAGTGATAAAGCCAAAAAAAAAAAATCACATAAAGCCTTGGATAATTTGCAACTACATTCAAAATTCCCTACAGTTGTGAATTGATACATTTGATGTGTTCTCTGGCAGACTGCTTACGTCCTGGCACTATTTGGCTTTACACACTTGACTTTCTGTTTACCCCTATAGTTCTATATCTTTTCTGTCTTTAGGTTTTAAAAAAATAAAAATATGTTAAGGTCTGAGGAACAGACTTGAGATTGGTCCAATTCATTTTAGATTCACAAATATCTCTTGCCCTCCTCAGCATAAATCATGGAGACGACTTATCTAATTTTGATGTGTTTTAGGCTAAAGAGGTACACACTCTACACCAATAGACTGTATTCAGGAGCAGAGGTAGATAAAGAATATCCGTTTTGTTAAAGTACTAAATGCCTAGAGTAATATTTATTTTGCATTCTTCTCCCATGAAAATTTTTCCTAAAGAAATACTTCAAATAGTTCAATGAAAGAGATTTCAAAAATGCTAATTAATCAAACTGAAAGTCTTGTAAACTTTCTGGTGGAAAACAACTAAAGAATATGACCATTTGAAAATGCTTTTCATAATGGGAAAGGAAATAAAACATAAGAATTAACATGTTGTCAGACAGTATACTAAGCATTTTTCATGCATCACTTTTTCCACTGCTTATAGCAACCTTGAGAAAGTTACTCATGTAATACCATGGTACAAGAAACAAACTGAGGCTTACAAAAAAGTAACTCATTGGTAAATGTTATGGGAAGTTGGGATTTGAGCCCAGATCTCGCCGATCGTAGTAAGTTTGTAAACTTAACTACTGCTAAGTTTCAGAATTCATTCACATTTTCTAGTTAGTAAGCTAGGAATAAGATTTGTGGTAATAGATATATATGTACAATATGAATTTGTGAATCTGTGTTTCAGTGAACATGATTATTAGATCAAGATATGATGCTACCTTAATCATAAACCATATTTTGTGTGATTTAATCAACATTCATGTGGAGTAATTGATCCTGAAAATTACTTTAGTAAGGCTTTATAATAAATGTTTTCCTATAATTCCTACAGAGAGAAGGGGAAATCAGTGGCAGAAAATACATAACCTCAAATATTTCGGGGGATAGAAGCACTATTTTTCCTGTATAACTGCCAATGGCTTCACGTTTATACTGAGTCAAATAATCAGAAAATCCAGGGACCCACCATGATTAATTTCTTAACCTGCAATCACTTCACCAATATGCACCTAAAAGTTCTCCACAATGTGAAAAATAACATCTTGCAGTTAGTACCTTGTATAGAGATTGTATATATAGAAACTGCTACTCAAATATTTTGAGCTGCTTTGTGAAGAAATTTCCAACTTAAGCTAGAATGTTAATAACAAAATACTAAAAAAGTAGAAGAGTTATTGATTACAAAAAAATATAATAAGTTCCTTCAAAGAAAGAGTCTTGAAGCACAATGCTCAACCCTTAACAAATATGCTTTAATTTTAATTTACACTCAGAGTTGTGTGTGTGTGTGCATGTGCACATGTGCCTGTCCACACACATTCTTATTTTGCCTAAGTGTGATATTCAAAACATTTAGTAACTGGCAGGGCACAGATACCAACCAAGTTAAATAGAGCCCCGTTGTGTAATAGGAGTTCTGGAGGGCCTTGCTTTCCTAGGTTTAACAATTTAATGGTGGAATGAAGGGCAGGGAAGGGCTGGAAGTCCTATGGATGCATGAGCCAGTTGAGCTGGAAGGGTTGGGTCAGCAAGGAGTTACTCAGGGAGTTGGAGCAGCAGCTCTTTATAGTTATTTAAATATTTTTATCACCAAAAGGACCACAGTGGTGTGTACCAACCAGACATTATCAGCCTAGGCCATTGAAAAATAACATAATATACACAAAATAATACAGATACTAGAAAGAGCATTTTAAGCGTATTTTATATTGAGAAGTTTGATCAAGCAAATACCAAACAAAATTTAAAAGTATTATCATAATGATGTAATTCTAACTTCATATTTGCCCATTTTTCTACCTGCCACCAGCTCACTCTCTCCATATGTCTCCAAAGTAGAAAAAGAAACAAACAACAGGCCTTCTCAGACATATTTAGGAGAGCTGAGTAAGGACATCAAGAGCTGAGAATCAAAATTTGGACTCAAGGCCTCCCAACCGATGATGAAAGCAGCAAATCCCAGAAACAAGGATATATTTTTTTCTGCTTATATTTCTCTGCTAATTGTCCAGGACTCCCCGATCCACTTCAGCTCTGTCCAGTAACCACTATAAAGAAACAATGAGTCTATTTTCTTCTCCTTCTACCTCATTCGCCTACCAGTATATCCCACAAAAGCACACATTTCTTACGGTTTTCCCCAAGTGCTATACGCTTAGAGAAAAGGCATATATGGCCACCTTCTCGCATCTTCACTCACCAATCACTGGTCATATATGTCCCTGAGTGCAGATGGAGCCTAAGAAGAAGGAAGGATGCTTAGTTGCACAAGTGTGCATCTGAAAAAAATGTAAACCATGAACATATTCATACCCAGGTCATGTTTGCAGAAAGCATGACCTTTTCCCTTTCAGTTTACTATCATGTTACTCAGGGAATGGAATAAATAGCTCATTTTCTATCTCTTCACTATCCATGTCCTTGGGATTTGAGTTGTTTTCCTGCCATTAGAGGTACCTGTTTGTAATTTTAATAATTTCATATTCTATGATTGATACATAGCAAAAGGATAAATGGAGAAGATTCGACTGTATCTCAAACAATCATGCCAGACTCCTACCAATGGCAGTGTTGTCAATTGTTAAAATCAGCGACAGTTCTCAGGTTTGTTGGCTTTTTTAGAGATATAGAAACATTGATGATTAACAGCTGTGTTGATCACAATTACCAGCATACATTAGCATTTCCGCAGAACTTCCTTAAAAGGACTTAACAGCTTGTATGCTACAGACCTATTATAAAGTACAAGAACAAAGCACATACCTATGCATGTGCACATGTGTGCATGCAGGCGTGTGTATGCGTGCACACACACACACAAACCATGTTGAGTGCAGAGGGGCAGGATTGTAAATTCTGCTGAAGAAATTTTTGGCTACAGGTCAAAGAACGTCTGCGAAAGCCAACCCAAACAAAATGTAGTCAGACGGATCACACCCTCTTCCAAAATATTAAAACATTAGGATTCCCTTTCCTTGTTCCTACATGTTGGTTCTCTGATACCTTATCATGACCCAGTATAATTCCAGAGAAAGGAAGCAGTCAGGGAAAACAAGAAGGTGATGAAAACTGCAGAAAAGCTTTGTAGAATTAAAAATATCTGGAGTCATGGTAGTAGGGGACAGGATTAACAGGGCATGAATCTTGTTGGATTTAACAATCCTGTGTACTATAAAGGCAATCCTTTATTGTATCTTATAAAATGAGGACAGCAATGCCTCCAAGATTGTAACGCCCAAGTTTGCAGTCAGCACAACATGCAAATGCTATCTTTGAGGTCCCTGAATGCCTGGGCACATGAAGAGCTACACAGCCACTGAGCTGCTTTCGGTTTTGTTTTCCAAATTCACCCCCATTTATGGACAGAACAAGTTACTGACCTATTGCTGAAGTTACAGAAACATAAGAGAAACAGCAACAGTACTTGTTTCAGGGAGTTGTGAGGCTGGGACAGTTGTCATCTGCTGGGAAGACAGATGAGTGGCCACAGGCTGCAGCGCTGGACATTAAGCTGGTCTGCACAGTGCTCAGAGGGGACAGCACTGAAGCCGCCACTTGCCGTTCACTCCCCACCCAAAATCATTGCCTCATCGCAACGATGTCTGAATCTGACCTTCCCTTCTCCGCCAAGTTATTCTGTGCTGGGATTACCTACTGGGTCTACCTCATTACCTGTTATTACAAATCTCTGTGTACCTATTATTACGTCTCGCTGCTGACTAGCTAAATTACCATGCACATGGAATAGATAACTTTGTATTCTGCTGAGTATGCTGACAATTCTCTAGAAGTGAAATTCTATTTATAAGAGTTCACCAAGGATTTAATCTTGTTCACTTCAGGTGATATTTGCATCTAAAGATGTTTGCTTTCCCTGTTAGGGGTTTACTAGGGAAGCTGAGCTCATTACTGAACCCTCAGCACTGCTGGTCAGGGGCGGGAGAGTCCCAGCTGTAAAGGAGCTCCTCTGGATGAAAGAGAAATTACATTCGAATCACCTTCTCTCCTTCCAGGTTACTTGTTTCCTGATAGCCAACTAAACATGACTGAAGTAAGTAAACCTTAAAGAGGAGCTAACTTCAACAATAGGTGAGAAATGAGGCCTTTATTTGTTCTGTATTAGCAAATGTGTATCTGATCAGCCCCAGAAGTGGGCTGTGAGAGATGGGTATGGAAGCAGCAATACAATTTTACTGCATTAAACAGACTGCTTTCCAAACTCTGCAATGGACAATTTAGTCTAAACCACTATGTGAAGTGTGGACAATAAAAACAGGAAACCTGGGACTTCCAGTGGAACTAATCTTTGTAAAATAGTCATTGCCTTAGGAAACCGTAAATAGCAAAGCCACCTCACCATATTATTTATTCCACACTAGCATCTTCTGGATAAAAGAAAAGAGTGAAGAGGGAAAGGGTGAAACAAGCATGTTATACAGCTTCTAGGCCAAAATGTTAAAAGACCTTTCTTATTTAAATATGTGTGTGCTCCTTGCAAAGCTTCACTCAGAAGCCTTACTATCTTGGGCTCTGCTTGCCACTTAACTGTAACGTCACAAGTATTGTTTGGCTATTAGGCCATTTTTGCACAAATTATATAAAAAGGTATGTTTTGATGTTTAAAATAGTTTTTGGTATTTCTTACACTGGATAATAACCTTAAAACTGGACATGGATGAACCTGGAAACCATCATTCTCAGCAAACTGACACAAGAACAGAAAATCAAACATCGCATGTTCTCACTCATAGGCAGGTGTTGAACAATGAGAACACATGGACACAGGGAGGGGAGCATCACACACTGGGGTCTGTAGGGGGAACTAGGGGAGGGACAGTGGAGGATGGGGAGTTGGGGAGAGATAGCATGGGGAGAAATGCCAGATATAGGTGATGGGGAGGAAGGCAGCAAATCACACTGCCATGTGGGTACCTATGCAACAATCTTGCATGTCCTTCACATGTACCCCAAAACCTAAAATGCAATTAAAAAAATAAAAATATATTGGCAATGAAAAAAAAAGAATTATAACCAATATTTTCAATGAGCGGAAAATAATTTTGGCCAGAAAAGTGGTCATTTGTAGTCACGGATAGAGTGGATAGAGTACGCTAAATCTAATATTCCTCCACATTTGTTTTACTATTAGTGTCAGGATTTGTCCAGGAGAGTTCTTTTCTCAGGTATTTCTTATTTAAGTCTAAACAATAATGTGATAGGTGAGAAATGAGGCCTTTATTTGTTCTGTGTTGGCAAATGTATATCTGATCAGCCCCCAGTGTAAGGGTCACAAAGACAACAATGGTCTAGCCCCATTAGAGTACCTGGCACAAGGCTAATGTATAGTACATTTGAGGAAATGATAGAAATGTAACTCAAAATAAAATCTAATAGAACATATTCTCTCACTCCTAATCAGGCCTCAAAATAAACCTTTCACTGCTAAAGGGTTAAACAAGGACTGTGTTATTCCCAGCCACTAATTAAAACCAAGCAGCAGAAACAGTACAGTGGTTTTACCCATTTATTATAAACCCACTTAAAATTCAATTAAACAGAAACAGGAAAATACTGTGGTAGAGACCACAGGTTCTCAGTGTGACCTTTTCAACTCACGTGGCTTTCATTGTAATATTATTAGGCCTAACTCTGGGCAAAAACACATTAACTGAATATGACTTATTCCAAGACTCAGTCAACTTAAGCACTGAATATTCAATATCTCTAGTATTGGTTTGATTTTTTTCTTTTCTGGATCATGGGTATAAGAGGAAATTAAGAAATATCTGATTCCAAACATTGGTGATTTACCCCAGTGAAGGATTAGGACGATTCAAACAGCAAATCTGGCCTTTGATTTCAGTGTGGAAATGATGGAGGCACCAACATTCAAGGTTATCAGGGGGCCCTTTCATCTCCAGCATTTGCCTTTGCTATTTGTCAGCTTTTTTTTTTGCACCCCCAATATCTGTCTACAACAAGACTTTCTAAAACCAGGCTGGCCTTGTGGACTCAATTTTTCAGAGCTTTCACAGAAGTCCATTCCCTAAGAACTCCCAAGCAACTACCTTAGGGGGACTGAAAATGTAACTTGGACCTTACCTGAATGACATTATCTTACTTTTTTCTCACCCCCTAAAAGTAATCATTGTCTAGGGATGCTGGCCCCTCTACCCCTCGCCAGACAGTCATGCCAAGTGACCTCTCTGAATCAACATAAGAAATGACCTAAACACTGGCTTTATGCAGTCCTACATTTTCATGGGCAACAAGGTGGCGGAAATGAGTAATGTAGCAATTAAATGGGCAGATAATTTTTTCAACCATCTGTTGTGCATATGTCTAGCAGATCATCACTGTCTTGGACTTTGCAGTTTTATACAGATGGTATTTTCCAGAGACAGAGAGGGTCTAAAAGGAGTCAGTGCAGAGATCATTCTTAATATGAGAGATAATAGATAATTGCCTGTCTCACCATGTTTTAAAAATCAATTGCCTTGTAATCAGCCACTTTGAGCATGCAGTTTGAAGGTTTCCAGTTGTTAATTTGGACTTGCTTCTATGTGACTCTTATCTCATGCCACATCAAACTTAGGGAGAAAAATAAGGAGACTGCTGTTTAAGACTTTAATTTTATTAACAATGTTTGCTGAGATTATCCATTGTCTTTGCAGTAAGAGTTTAACTTTATCTTTTTTGGTTCATTCAATAAGTGATGTTTTCAGTAGCTCAGAAAATATATATCCCATATTCTTAGCCCTGCTAAGAACAAAGATATGCACTCATCACAGAAAAATGTACTGCAAATAAAATCCAGAACTGATTTCTTCTTCAAGGTGCCAGGGTATCTGACTTCCCAACTTTGGTCATGAACTTGGCTCTTTCAGATAAAAATGAAGATAAAATACATTTATCAAAGAACCCAGGTTACAGAAAAGGCTCTCCAGAAGTGGAAGTGAAAATTGATGAGTGAATGCTTACTACAGAGGGGTACCCCAGACTTCAAAAGAGTGTATCTTCTGGGAGAAAATAAATAAATAGGTATATTTTAGAGGATGAATCCCTAATTCCACAGGATATTCAGAAAAGGATACATGGAAGTATCAGTAGCCATAATAGTTGGGAACTCTGTCCCTATTTCTTCTTGAGAGAAAGCTGTATAAGTTCAGAAGAATATAAAAACTCAGAATAGCAGTGCATGTTTGTAGAATGACAGAATTATGAAGCAGAAAAAATAAAAGTATTGAAACCATCAACAATGACTTTGGGATGAAGGTAGGTTGTGAACGAGATTTGACAGGTTTTCAAGTGCATCGGTTGGCAGTGTGGAGTGAACAGAGAGAGAAGCAGACCAGGAAATGCTTTCCACAGCCATCTGGGCTTCTCCCGCTTCATATCCATCATACTTTATTGAAGTTGTTAAAAATCTGGCTACCTGCAAAACCATAAACTCTATGAGGATAGATACAACGATGAAGTTATTTGCTTTGATAGTACTAGCAGAACACCTTAATGTTTTTTGACTAAATAGGGGTAGAAAAATTTACTTTGCTTTAAAAGTCCTCAGCATACTGATCATGTAATGTTATTTCATAGTTGGCTATCTGCTCTCTTTGCCATACTTAAGTTGCCTCCTCCACCATCCTGAAACCAAGCCCTGGCTCTGAGTCTCTAAGTCTCTAATTCCAAATGATTTGGCCCCTAGATCTGAGCTGAAACATCTTACCCAGTGATTACTGATCACCTTTATCTACTAAACTACTTAGCACTTAAAATATTTCATTCATTATTCCTTCCTTAGCTAAGGTACTCACATATTTCTTTTTCCAAAATAATCCTTATGCTTCCATTTTATTAAATAAAAATTTGATGATGATAATGATGATGACGATGATGACAGCCAGGGACATTTCTAAGCACTTTGGAGATACTAACTTGTTTAATCCTCACAACAGTGCTATGGAACAGGCAGTGTTATTATCGTCAGGTTAAGATGAGGAAACAGAGATAGAGAAGGCTTAAGTAACATGTCCAGACAATCTGCTAGGAAGAAGTGGGTGCCACCTGAATTTGAACCCAAGCATCCTGGGTCCAAAGATCATGCTCTTCAATATTATGGTATACCTTTCTCCAAGGCACCTTAATGAGTGTTGACTACACTTGAGGTCATCATGAAAGGGCCCTTTCATCTCCAGTATTTGTTTTTGCTATTTGTCCACCTTTTATGCTCCCTTGATATCTGTCTAGAATAAGACCTTCCAACACAGGCTGGCCCAGAATGTGGACTGAATTTTCCAGAGCTTTGATTGTGTTCCATTCTTAATGAGCTCCCAAGCAACTACCTTTGGGAGACTCAAAATGTAACTTGGACCTTACCTGAATGACATAATTTTACTTATTTAACACTCCCCAAATGCAATCTGTTGGGAATTCAAGAAATTGTGCCAATTGCCAAGAGGGATGCTAAGATTGGATGGAAATAGACCTTGAAATTAAGATGCTTACTATGCGGAGAAAAGACTTGAATATAATAAGCAAAACACACTGCAGAAGTTGTTGGATAACTTTTAACATAAGAAAAAGGATCAGAACCAAGACTATCTCCTAGAGTCCTTGCAGAGCCTTTCCCACTCACATAAAAAATAGGGACTGAAATTTGGCAAAGGATTTTGATCTATGTATCTACTGGGTGACTTGCTCAACCCCTAAACTTCCTTCAAGGCCACTTAAAGACTTTCTTTCTGAAAAGTTACCTGCTACCAATCTTATACCCACTATAGTTGGTCTCTTATTCTGAAATTCCTGAGTATTCATAGCTTGAGACTGACCTACCCAATTACAAACATAATCAAATATTAGCTTAGAGTTATATTTTAGATGGTTAAAGTATATATCATCCTAAGAAAAATCATAAACACTACAGAAACAACTACTGTCAAAATCTCTCAAAGTTCTTGAAATTCTCACTAAAATGCAGAGCAGACATAGGTACTCAATAAATAATGAATGACTGAACAACAGATAAAGGAATAAAGGAGCATTTCTGCTTTGATTTTTACATAATGACCTGGAGCTTACGAGGAAAATGAGAGAGAGAACTTAGAATAGAAGGCATGTTGGCCTCTGATTTTATTAAAATGTTTCATCAGATAGAAGATGTGATTCCCCCAAAATAAAGACCAGGAGCACAGGAAGACAACACTGTCTTGGCAGGAGAAAAAAAAAAACACCCTTCCCAACTCAACACACAATGCCCCTACACGCTCATGTATTTGGAGGTAATAGTCAATTTACTGGCACACAGTGCAAGTCCTTTCTGGAAATGATTATACTCACAGATCCACTTTTAGTCCAAGGTGTTACAAAATGAGAGGGAGACCATCCAATTCTTACTTTCCCTCTGTGATGAACTGTTAAAAAGTGACACAAGAGGATAAAAGATGAGTCGGGAAGGGAAAGAGACAGAAGAGTAGGCTGTAGGAGACCAAATAAAAAGTTCAAAGTGGCAAGCACTGCAAAGCAGCACTTCATCATTCCCAATTTTACTCCTGGGTGTCTGCTATCTGGAGTGTTGTCATTACCTATGAGAGGCCAACTCCAAAAAGTTCAGTGTATTCCTGTAAAGTCTTTGGACCAAGACTCAAGTTCAAGAATGCACAAATGATGCCTCCAAGCATTATGATATGATTGAAAAGTTCCACTGACCTATCCTGATGAAAATATCAACTGACCTTGAACGTTTACCAGCTCTCAGTGAACAGGTCTAGGAGTTAAGAAGAAAGACATCAGACATCAGAGTGCAAAAGAATCTAGAGTAAGCAAAGGGCAGAAGCTGAAGGCTTACCAACTGCACATTCTTTGAGGTGGCTCTTTCTAAAAAGAATTCTAGGACACCCCTATCCACTGCTGCCATTATCCACTTAACTATGTAGAGTCTCCATAAAAATTTAAGTATTTTGTGGAGAAGAGTACCTCTCCATCTGTGAATGCTACCAAAGGTAGAGCTATCAGTTCAGCAAGTAAGCCAAATCTACTCACTCTGAGACTTCGTTATTATTCTTATTGTTGCAGGACACATCCCCTGGAACTTTTCACTTTCTTCTGGGTTTATTTGCCTCACCTAATCCTTCAAAATTCTGAGGGGCATCTGTGTAGTATGAACTCCCAGTTTATAGATTATCTTTCCCTTGACCTGACACCTAAACCCCAGGCTTCTATATTTAATCAACTATTGAACATTTGTTTTGTTTTTTATTTGAGATCTTAAACCTACAATGACCAAAATGTAAATCTTGATTTCAACTCACCCCTGGCAACCCATTTCTTCTCCATTGTCTGCGTCTCAGTAAATGGCAGAAACACTCACCAAACTAATAAAGGCTAAAACCTATGAGCCATTTTTAATTTCTCTTGTTCTTTCCTTCCACATTCCATCTGCCAGTTCTGTTGACTATATCTCTTAATACTGTATATCCAAAATTTTTCTTCTTTTCTCTATCCACACTACTACAGTCTTAGTCCAGTCACTACATCTCTCACTTGCATTATGACAAAAACTCCCTAACTCGTTTTTCAGCTAATATCATGTTGTAAAGCCAATCAGACTCATTAGCTTGGTGGCCAAAATAAAACCAAAAGTAAATTATTATATTTACTTGTAAAATCATTGTATATATAATAATACAATCAGCCTCCAGGTAGAGGAAATAATGATTATGTAAAGGCAGCTGTAATAGTCTATATTTTATTAAATTTTACAATGATTTTATTTTCCAAGTAAGACTTTAACATGTTACTGGTTAACACTGAATGTATATCATGCCAACACCCAAGTCACCGCTGTGATCTACCACCTAAGCAACTGCAGATAGCCTTCTAACTGGTTTCCAAATTTCTACTTTTGCTCCACTAAACTCCATTATCCACAAAGCTGTTACAGTGAAGTTTTTAGGATGCAGATCAGAATTTATGAGTCTTGCATTTAAAATCCAGTGTGCAGATATCTTCTTATTCTCTGTTTTATTTTAAATAACAAACTCGTCCACCAAGTTTTAAGAGTACATGAATGCCTCTTTTGTTCTAAAGAGGTTAAGCCACACGACTAAGTTTGGGCTAAGGACATGAGCAGAACTTACGTGTGTGCAACTTCCAAGTGACCTCTAAATGCAAAGCTACTAATTCCAAACTCCTTTCTTCCTCCTTTCTATGGGGTGAAATACAGATACGATGTTGATGAGCCAGAAGAGATCTTGCCTGTCTTATTCTCAACTGAAACAAGGGCCAAAATAGACAAATGGGACCTAATCAAACTCCACAGCTTCTGCACGGCAAAAGAAACAGTCATTAGAGTGAATCGGCAACCAACAGAATGGGAAAAAAATTTTGCAGTTTACCCATCTGACAAAGGACTAATATCCAGAATTTACAAAGAACTAAAACAGATTTACAAGAAAAAGACAAACAAGCCCATTCAAAAGTGGGCGAAGAATATGAACAGACACTTTACAAAAGAAGACATACATGAGGCCAACAAACATACGAAAAAATGCTCATCATCGCTGGTCATTAGAGACATGCAAATCAAAACTACGTTGAGATACCATCTCACGCCAGTTAGAATGGCAATCATTAAAAAATCTGGAGACAATAGATGCTGGAGAGGATGTGGAGAAATAGGAACACTTTTACACTGTTGGTGGGAGTGTAAATTAGTTCAACCATTGTGGAAGACA
>CAUYLG010011618.1:0-10569 GCA_963573385.1 Cacajao melanocephalus | reverse complement strand
ATATACACCACAGAATACTATGCAGCCATAAAAAAGGAGGAGTTCATGTCCTTTGCAGGGACATGGATGAAACTGGAAACTATCATTCTCAGCAAACTGACACAAGAACAGAAAACCAAACACTGCATGTTCTCACTCATAGGTGGGTGTTGAACAGTGAGAATATATGGACAGATGGAGGGGAACATCACACACTGGGGTCTGGGGGATAGGGGGTTGGGGAGGAATAGCAGGGGATAGGGGGATTGGGGAAGGATAGCATTAGGAGAAATATCTAATGCAGATGACAGGGCGATGGATGTAGCAAACCACCACCATGGCACATGTATACCTATGTAACAAACCTGTACTATCTGCACATGTACCCCGGAACTTAAAGTATAATAAATAAATTTTTTAAAAAATGTAAGAACATGAGATTTGGGAGGGACCAAGAGTGGAATGATATGGTTTGGATCTGTATCCCTTCCCAAATCTCATGTTAAGTTATAACCTCTAATGTTGGAAGTGGGGCCTGGTGGTAGATTATTGAACGGGGTTGTGGGGGTGTAGTTTCTCATGAATGGTTTAGCACCACCCCCTAGTGCTGTGCTTGTGATAGGGTTTTCACAAGATCTGGTTGTTTAAAAGTGTGTAGCATCTCCCCCTCTCTTGCTCCTGCTTCTGCCATGCAAGATGTGCCTACTTCCCTTTCACCTTCCACCATTTTAAGTTTGTAAGTTTCCTGAGGCCTTTCCAGAAGCAGAAGTCACTATGCTTCCTGTACAGTCTGTAGAACCATTTCTCTTTGCAAATTACCCAGTAATATCCAGTCTCAAGTATTTTTTATAGCAGTAAAGAACAGCCTATACATTATATCTCTGCTTTAATTTATTTAAGTGATTTTTAAAAATTTCTGCCTTGATTCTGTTGTTTGCCCAAAAGTAATTTAGGATCAAGTTATTTAATTTTCATGTAATTGTGTGATTTTTAGTGATCTTGTCTTCTTGGTATTGATTTCTATTTTTATTTCACTATTGTCCAAATGTATGGATATGATTCTGATTTTTTCAATTTTTTGTCACACTTTATTGTTGAACATATGATCAATCTTGGAGTATGTTCCATATGCAAATAAGGATAATTGATATTTTGTGGTTGATGGATATCTGTAGATATATATTAGGTCCAATTAGTCAAGTGTCAAGTATAAGTCCAGAATTTTATTGATAGTTTTCTGCCTTGATGGTCTGTCTAATGCTCTCAGTGGGGTGTTTAAATCTCCCACTATTATTGTATGGCTGTTTAAGTCTTTTCATAGATCTAGAAGTACTTGTTTTATAAATCCCGATGCTTCAGTGTTGGATACATACATATTTAGGATAGTTAAATCTTCTTGTTGAATTGAAACCTTTATCATTACATAATACCTGTCTGTCTCCTTTTTTTTTGTTTACTGTTGTTGGTTTAAAGTCTGCTTCATTTGATATAAGAATAGCAACCCCTGTTCTTTTATGTTTTCCATTTGCATTGTAGCTCTTTCTCCAATACTTTACTTTGAACCTATGGGTGTCATTATGTGTGAGATGGGTCTGTGGAGACAACTGATGAGCAGATGAATGAGTCTTGCTTTTTAATGCAATTTGCTACTCTGTGACTTTTAGACTATTTACATTCAAGGTTAATACTAATATAAGAGGTTTTGATCCTATTGCGAAGTTGTTTGCTGGTTAACTTGTAGTTGCTATTGTGTGGTTGTTTTATAGGATATGCAGGCTATGTGCTTTAGTGTGTTTTTTTGGTAGCAGGTATTCTTTTATTCTCATGTTTAGAACTCTCTTGAAGATCTCTTGTAAGGCTGGTCTACTGGTAACAAATTCCTTTAGTGCTTGCTTTTCTGAAAAATATTTTATTTCTTCTTTATTTATAAAGCTTAGTTTGGTGGGATATGAAATTCATGGTTGGAATTTCTTTTTTTTTTTGTCATCCAGGCTGGAGTGCAGTGGTTCGTTCTTGGCTCACTGCAACCTCCAACTCCCTGGTTCAAGTGATTCTCCTGCCTCAGACTCCTGAGCAGCTGGGATTACAGGCACGTACCACCACGCCCAGTGAAATTTCTTTAAGAATGCTTAAAATATGTCCCCAACTCTCCTGGCTTATAAGGTTTCTGCTGACAACTCTGCTGTTAGCCGGAGAAGGTTTCCTTTGTAAATTGTCTGTCTTTTTCCTCTGCATGCATTTAAATTTTTTTTTTTAGCATTGACTTTGTACAGTCTGGTGTCTGTATGTCTTGGGTCTTGGTGATTTTCATTTTGTACAGTTTCTTGCAGGTGTTCTCTGGATTTCTTTTATCTAGATGTCTACCTCTCTAGCAAGATAAGGGAAGTGTTCTTGAATTATCCTCAAATATATTTTTCAGGTGGTTTGCTTTTTCTCTCTCAGGAATGCCAGTAATTTGTAGAATTGGTTGCTTTACATAATCACACATTTCTCAAAGGCTTTGTTCATTTTTTTAATAATTCTTTTTTCTTTATGTTTATCTGACTTGAGTTAGTTTGAAAGAACAGTGTTTAAACTCTGAAAATCTTTCTTCTGCTTGTCTAGCATATTGATAAAGGTTTCAACTGTATTCTTAAATTCCTTAAGTGAGTTTTTCAATTCTAGAGCTCCAAATGACTTCTTAAGATATTTATCTCTTAATTTCCTGGATTGCTTTAGAAGTTTCTTTGTATTGATTTTCAGTCTTGGACTCATTAAGCTTCTGGGCAATCCATGCTTTGATTTTTCTGTGTCATTTCTGAGCTTCCATTTTGGTTATGGATCATTGTTGGAGAGCTAGTGCAATCCTTTGGTGGTATCACTACATTTACATTTTTCGTGGTTCCAGAATTCTTGTGCTTGTTCCTTCTCATCTGGAGATGCTAATTATTTTTGTGTAGATAGAACTTTTTTATTTCTCTTTCTCTATAATAATAACATTATTATTTTTCCCCCTTTCTCTTTCTCTCCTTCCCTAGGAGTGTGATTATAGAGTATGTTGGGTAGGGTCTTTTGGCTTTACTTCTATAGGCCTGTTCACTTCTTTAGACAGGTTTTATATTGGGTTGTGCAGTTCAACCTACAAGCCAGTAGGTGGTGCTTATAGGTAAGCTCCCCTGCAGCCAACACAACTGGGTATATACTTGATCCTTGTTTATTGGCAGAAGTTCTCTGTTACTTCAGGTAATGGGCTGATATGTGAAATGCACAGTGGTCTAAGCTCACTGCTCAGTTCTAGCATGGCAGGGGCCATAAAGGGTAGGGTCAGATTAGGCAGCTTCACTTATATGTCCCCTGATAGCAGGCACCATCACTACTGCTGAGGTAGAATGCAGTGAGCAGGCCACTAAGTACTCAGAGGTGTGCTTAGATGGGGAGCTGGGAAACATCCTTGGTCCCCAGTTGTTTGCACAGGGAGTGGGGTGGCCTAAACTCCTAATATAGGAGAGTAGAAACTCCAGATGTCTGGAGATATGCCTGGGTATGGAGCAGAGAGGGTCCCCCTGCACCAAGATATCTGCATAGGATGGGTGGAGTGGCTCAGGCTTCTCATCCAGGAGAGCAGTGCTCTGAATGCCTGATCTGCCTGGATGCATAGCAGAGAGGGCACCTCTGCACCACAGTGTATGTCTGAGAAGGGTGGGGCTGACGAGGCTGCCTGACGCAGGCAAACTGGTGTTCCAAATTTCTGAAAATCTGCCTGGATATGAAGCAGATAGGGTCTCTTTGTACCAGAATCTCTGTACCAGAAGTGTGGGACAGGTCAGGCTGCTGATTCAGGTGAGTGGGTGCTCTGAAATCCTGGAGATCTGTGTGGGTGTGGAGGAGAGAGAACCCGACTCTACCACAATGTATATTCATGAAGGATGGGAAAGCTCAGGCTGCTATTCCAGGCAAGCAGGTACTCCAAATGCTTGGATTTCTGCCTGAGTGCAGAGCAGAGAGGGCCTTGCTGCACCACAATCTCAGAGGAGCAAGATGGGTCATCCAGCCATGGCACGTACAGATCTGCTCCAGGTTGCCAAGCTGGCTCTGGCTGCAAGTCTTGCCACCCAGGAGAAATTGAAGGTATAGCAGCTCTCCTCCCACCCCAGGCTTCATAAGAAGGGGGAGAGCACAATTCCAACACCTACTGCTGAGATGCTTTCCATAGTTCCAGCTGTGGAGGCCCCTGCCCTGCTCCCAAGCAAATGCTCCAATCTCCAGCCCAAGACTAAAATGCCTGCATGGTCTTACTTCCGGGTTACCAAAGAATGGCTGGCTTTTTATATGCCCAGATTAAAAATGGCATCCTGCTCTCAGTCTTGGATCTGGGAAAATGTCTCCAGTTCTTCATGGTATCTGTCACAGCATCTCCAATCTTCTCCCCAAGTTAGCTCCAGGGCTTGGGAGAAACAAAATACTCTCCCTCAGCCTGGTTTCGCAGATTCCCATTGGCAGAGTGAGTAATGGGGTAGGGTCTCTGCCTCTCTCATGCACTAGGGCTTGACTTATTTTTGTTAGCTGGATACTGTCACAGGGGCTGTTTTGTGGTGTTCTTGTCTCATGTTCTTCACAGTTCTGGTGGATTCCTATTTTTGTTCTTGAATTAAAACCCACAGAGTTGGTATTTACATACTATCTTGCTAATCTACATGAGTGAGGCATGCTGAAAGTCTCTAATCTGCCCTCTTGGGAAAACAAAAAACTTATAGTTTTGACATGCTGAACTTAAGTTGGTAGCGAAGAAGAGATGTATCATAGATCCTTGGGAACATAGATATGAATGGAGTTCAGGAGAGCAAAAGGCCAAGAATGTAGATTGGGAATTATTAACTATAGCAACTAATTTGAAGCCATGGGAATGAATAAATTTAACCAGAGAATGTGTAGCACAAAAGGGGAAAAGGGAAGATAAAGAATACTGAAAATCACCAAATTTAAAGGATGGTTACAGGAAATGGATGCAGCATAGGGGTCAGAGATGCAAGAATAAAAGAGATATAAGGAAAAGCAAGAATGAGGATATCACAAAATTCAGATGTGGAGAGATTTCCAAGAAAAGAGTGATGGAGGTAATTACCAGATTTGGCAAGTGGTATCTGTTAGTCTGTTTGTGTCACTAGAAACAGACTAATACATACCTATATAAACAGACTAATACATACATATGCCTTGGACTGGATAATTTATAAAGAGAAGAGGTTTATTTAGTTCATGGCTTTGCAAGCTGTACATGAAGCCTAGTGCCATCATCTCCTTCTGGTGAGGGCCTCAGGAAGATTACAATCATGGTGGAAGGCAAAAGGAGACGTGATGTCACATGGTGAGAGAGGCAGCAAGGGGTGGGGGAAGTGCAAGTCTCTTTGAAACAACCAAATTTCACATGAGCTCATTGAGTGAGAACTCACTCATTATTGTGAGGGCAACATCGAGCCATTCATGAAGGACCCACCCCCATAACCAAAACACCTCTCACTAGCCCACATCTCCAACATTGGAGGTCACATTTCAACATGACATTTTGAAAGAAGAAAGCATCCAAACCATATCAAGGCGTTTTTGTTGACCTTGGCAAGACCATTTCAGTGGAGGGGTGAGAACAAAGTTGGGGTGAATGAGAAGTGAATAGGAGGTGAAAGAGCAGACAAGGGAAGGTAAAAACACATTGGAAACTTTCCTAAGTGCCAATTAGACTAGAACAAACTGAATTTCTTTCTCGCTCTTCCCTTCATTCACTTCCTTCTTCCTCCCAGTTCTTCTTCCCCCTCCCCCCTCCCCCTCCCCTCTCTCTCCTCCCCCTCCCCTCCCTCTTCCCTCCCCTCCCTCCTCCCCTCTCTCCCTCCCCCCCACCCCTTCTTCTTCTCTTCTCCCTCATCCTCCTTCTCCCCCTCTCCCCCTCCCCTCTCCCCCCTCCCCTCTCCCCTTCCCCCTCCTCCTTCTCCTTTTCTCCTCCTTCCTCCCTCCTCCTCCTCCTCCCCCCTTTCTCCTCCTCCTCCCCCTTCCTCCTCCTCCTCCCCCCCTTCCTTCCTTCCTTCCTTCCTGTCTTTCTCCCCTCTTGCTCCTCCTCCTTTTCCTTTTTCCCTCTTCCTTCTCTGGCTTCCCCTGTGTTTCTATTCACAAATGCATGTTGGATACCTACTAAGGTCCAGAAACCAGGAAAGACACCAAGTTACAAAGATGGAACCAACATAGCAGTCTTCTGCAGGCCATTATCTAGTAAGCAAAACAAGATAAAAATGACATAGAAGGCAAAGATAAATAACCATTTAATTTTTATGTTATGTGGGAGAGTGAGGAGAGAAGGAAAATGGGGAGAAAAAGACATGTAAAGTGGGTGAAGATTATGAAGATTGGGGCAAGAGGCATTCCAGGCTCAGGAAACAGAATGAGCAAAGGGTTAGAGGAAATGCAGGAATGTGTACAGGCAGCTTCCAGGAAGGTATAGTGTAGAGTGCATGAAGAGAGGCGTGAAAGTGAGTCAGAAAATGTTGGAAAGCTTTCAAACTTGGTTGGCAAGGGAGAAACTATGGGGGATTTTGAGCAAGAAAGAGGTGACCAGACTGTCCTTCATGAGCACTTTTTTCTGGTAGAAAAGGGACATAAATGATTAAAGACCTCATGCCCAGACAGAGGTCTGAGAAATAAAAGAAAATAGTTCTTTTTCATATTGTGCTAATTAAACTGGGACTGTTTAATCAATATTCATGGACAACAATGAATAATTAATTTGACCAATAATTTAGTAACCTGAAAAGACCATTTTATCATTTAGCCTTCTTTTTTGGCATTTGTTGTCTTCCTTAAAGAAGGAAAAAGCAAATCTCTCTCTAGTATCATATTCATTGACTAAAAATAGTCTAGGTTGATTGAAATTTTTTAAAAATCAGTTAATTTACTCCTGCTATAGATTGATTTTTCTGAGCACCTGTTTCACAATGGAAGTCTTAAATCTACTGTGACTTTGGAGGTCGACTTTTTAATAGGCATCTTATACACTTTCTAAAAACAATTGTGATTTACGTCATACAAACCAAAATGAACAAGTGACCAGCAGAGCTCTTTTGGAGGATGGTCTAATGATGAGTGTCCCACCTCACAGTGAAAATAACATGTGGGCATCTGGAGCCTGTTGACTCACCTCTCAAAACCCCAATTCTCAACCCACTCAGTATGTGGGATATGAGTCAGACTCATGCCAATGGGGAAAACAGGCCCCTTTTTGGGCACTGGGCACGAATGGCACATTTGCCTTGACATTTCCTATTTCGTAAGAGATATTGATATCTGAGATTCATGACTTGGTCTCCCAGGACAACGTTCCCAGCAGGGAATCGGAGTACCATGGGTGGCCTACAACTGGGATGCCCTGTGAGCGAAGGCCTCCTTTTTCATGTAGATTGTTAATAATTCACCCTGATCCTTGGTTTTCCCTTCAGTTTTTCTGTTCTATTCTGGTAATGTATTTTTAATTTTCTTTCTTTCAGCAACCCTTTGTAGTTGACATAGAGGTTGCTTCATAAAAACTTTCCTCATTCTGAGTTAATCGGTAGATGGCAAGTGCTGGAGAAGCCTGCCTTTAGAACAAGGGTGGTCAACCTCAGGAGGAGGATTCATGATTTGCTCCTGTTTTTTGTTTTCAATTTGGCAAATAACATTGTATGCATTTACCATACACAACAGATGCCACTGTTTTTGACAAAGGACCTCAATAATTATTTCTGAAATTTTAATATATTTTTAAAGTTGCTTAGGTGCAGACTACTGGATGTGTATTGAAATCGCCAAAAAACATACTCTTGTAATCATCCCTGGCCTAAGAGGGTCTGTGCTGGGCCTAAAAAGTACTTTGTAGTTTTTTTGTTTTTGTTTGTTTTGAGATGGAGTCTTGCTCTTTTGCCCAGGCTGGAGTGCAGTGGTGCGATCTCGGCTCACTGCAGCCTCCGCCTCCAGTTTCCAGTGATTCTCCTGCCTCAGCCTCCTGGGTAGCTGGGATTACAGAAGCACCCCACCAAGCTGGGCTAATTTTTTTGTATTTTTAGTTGAGACAGGGGTTCCACCATGTTGGCCAGGCTGGTCTCGAACTCCTGTTCCCAGGTTATCCACCCACCTCAGCCTCCCAAAGTGCTGAGATTACAGGCATGGGTCACGGTGCCTGGCAGGTAGTTTTAAATATTCTTTAGATTTTGGAGTCACCAGCTTTACTCTGGCATATCATTTAAGGGTTTTCAAAAAGAACAATTGGTTTTTAATAACAGTTTCAATTGAACTGGTCTGAGGAATTGCTTCTCTTCTTACATGCCCTAAGGACCTCATATGAATTAACTCTGGGCCCAAGAATGTGAGGGACCCACCTGGCTTTAGCACGAAATCTTTCTGTGTCATCCTCTCTAATATCCCACTTTGCCCCACGCTAGGCTTTATCTCGTCAACTCTCAGTAACACAGGACTGGGGCATTTCTTGCTGTCTGGAGCCTCAGTTCCTGCTTGGATCTCTCTAACCTCTGTTATTTCCCCACATCCTTCTTCTGTCTCACCCCCTCTTCTTGCTTCCAGCTGTTCCTGAACAGCTCTGAAACTCCAAATTTCCTCAAGCAGAGAAAATTTAGCCCTCTTGCTCTTCTCCTTCTTCATGACTTCTTCTAGTTCATGGCCTGGAGGAAGACTTAACCTTTCACACAAAGCAGATGTTCAGTTGGGTTATTTTTCTAAAGCAAGAGAAATTTGCACTGCTATGAGCCAGGATATTCTCTAGAGTGCCAGACAGCACAATGCATTCTTGTTTTCAATATCCATTTATTCTCTCTGTTCCTACCGGTGTCTGTATTTTTGCTATTGATTTTAGATTATAAGCCCTCAGAGCCTGGATTCATACATAACATTATTTCTTTGAGACTTCAGACTATCCCCTCCTAAAAAAGTAGCATATCAAGTGCTTAACTGCCTTTTTAAAAAATGAAGAAGGCTAAAAATAGGTTGAAAACTAAGTGGCCCTTGTGAAGGTAGAGCTTGAGTGATTCTATTGGAGAGCTACTCCCACCCAGGTGGAAAGGTGCCCAGCTCTGAGAATATCAGAGCATCTCTAGAGTTAAATGTGCATGGGAATGTCTCTGAACAGACCGCTTTCTCAAAGACTTGGCAAGAAAGGAAGACTTCAGTTATTAAGTACAACAAGAACACCTCAGCCAGTAACTCACCTATGAGATTCCAAATATTTGGATGGAAATACTACAATCCTGAAAACTACCCACCACCTTGAATGCCGATTACCTAGTTCTTTTCACAAATCACTAAAAAATATTTTTAATTTTTGTGGGTACCTATGTGGCTATATATATTTATGGGGCACATGAGATGCTTTGATACAAGCATGTATATTAATCACATGATGGAGCATGGGGTATGTATCCCCTCAAGCATTTATCCTTTGTATTATAAATAATCCAATTCTATCCTTTTAGTTAAAGTATGCAATTAAGTTATTATTGACTATAGTTACCCTGTTGTGCTATCAAATCCTAGGTCTATTTGATCCTATTTTCTTGTATCCATTAACCTCCCCGTCTTCCTCCAAACCCCCAGTAGCTTTCCCAGCCTCTGGTAACCATCCTTCTACTCTCTATGTCCATGAATTCAATTGTTTTGATTTTTACATCCTACAGATAAGTGAGAACATGCAATGTTTGTCTCTCTGTGCCTGGCTTATTTCACTTAACATAATGATATCCAGTTTTGTCCATGTGGTTGCAAATGACAGGATCTCATTCTTTTTATCATTATTATTGTTTTTTATTATACTGTCAGTTCTGGGATACATGTGCAGATCATGCAGCATTGTTGCATAGGTACACACATGCCGTGGTGGTTTCCTGCCTCCATACCCCCCGCAACGTCTGCATCAGGCATTTTTCGCAATGTTATCGCTCCCCACCCCTGCCATTCTGTCTCATAGCCCCCCACCCCCAACAGACCCCAGTGTGTGATGTTCCCCTCCCTGTGTCCATGTGTTCTCATTGTTCAACACTCGCCTATCAGTGAGAACATGTGGTGTCTGGTTTTCTGTTCTCGTGTCAGTTTGCTGAAAACGATGGTTTCCAGATTCATCCATGTCCCTCCAAAGGACATGAACTCATCCTTTTTTATGGCTATATAGTATTCCATGGTGTATATGTGCCACATTTTGTTTGTCCAGTCTATCATTGATGGGCATTTGGGTTGGTTCTAGGTCTTTGCTATTGCACATAATGTCGCAGTGAACATATGTGTGCCTGTGTCTTTATAATAGAACAATTCATAATCCTTTGGGTATATACCCAGTAATGGGATTGCTGGGTCAAATGGTATTTTTATTTCTAGATCTTTGAGGAATTGCCACACTGTCTTCCACAATGTTTGAACTAATTTACATTCCCACCAACAGGGTAAAAGTGTTTCTATTTCTCCACATCCTCTCCAGCATCTGTTGTCTCCAGATTTTTTAATGATCGCCATTCTAACTGGCATGAGATGGTATCTCAATGTGGTTTTGATTTGCATTTCTCTAATGACCAGTGATGATGAGCATTTTTTCAT